>CAKNYM010053008.1:820833-851844 GCA_932195095.1 Andricus curvator
TTTTTTCTGGAAATCGACCTTTTTCGAGCTAATTTCCCCGGACTATACACATTGTCGATAAAATCAATTCATTTTTGTCAAAATATTACCTTGAAAGCGAATACTCGATAATGATAATATAATTTTATTTGATATTATAATATTTTTATATCAAATAATCTTACTTATGAATCATTTTTTGATTTAAAGAAAATTTGAAATCAAATAAAGATTGCGTCCTACAAGTTATCGTTAAATATGTTATTTGATTCTGCCCACTGTGTCTGTCGTTCCGCGTGGATAATGAGGATACGCGACTGCACTAAAAAATTAATATTCCTATAAAGTATACGCTGTAACAAAAAAATAATGAAAACCTTTTGGCAGTTGAAAATTCTGTTAGCATTTTGAATATTTGGAGAAAAAAAATTTGAATGGCCTTGTGGGGATTAGCAAAACATGAAACAAAAGAAGCCTTGATAACCATAATACATTTGCATTCAAATATTTTTATATAATTTTGATCCGACTACGGATTACAAACAATATTATATTTTAGTTTATCTTTTTTCTTTCGAATTAATGATACACATGCTGTAGAGAATCTTCATTGGAAGCAACTTCTTTATACCGACATGGAGAGATTGGGTACTGTCTGCCTACAGGACATTCCCTCATTTCAGTTAAGGTCATATCGTCAACTGTACCGCTTATCATGTTTATTTTTATTCTCGAATGATATCCATCTGTCCTATATATTCCAAGAAGAATCCCACTATACTCCAGTATTGCAAAAACGTGACCATTGGATGTTGATAAAACAATATGTTCTCGGGTTGGCACGGGCACATATCTGTTCGCTTCTGCTCGCAATTTAATTGGTAAACTGACAGGAATAACATATCTTCGAAATTGGAATTGCCGGTTCTGATTTGTCTGGGGAATAAGCCGAATATATCCAAGTTTTGCAAGTGGATATCCAAGTACTTCATGAGGAAAAGGCCTGTCCGGAGAAGACCTAGACTGTCTGGCAGGAGAAGAGGAATTAGGATTACGTTCGACATTGGGATTCTGTTCACACTGTAGTGAATCGTAATTTGCAGAAGCTTTAATAAAACTTTTTGTGAAGATTGCTTGACTTTTGCCTACTGGGCAATCCCTTTTTTCATCTGGAGTCATATCATCAACTGAGCCGCTTATCATATTCATTTTTACTCGCATATTATTCTTAGCTCTCCTATACATTCCACGAAGAATCCCACTATAATCCAATATTGCAAAAATCTCATCATTGGATGTTGATAATACAATGTATTCTCGGGTTGGCACGGGCTCATATCTATTTCGTTCTGGTCGAAATTTAATTGGCATGTCGGCAGAAATAACGTATCGTCGAAACTCAAATTGCTGGTTTCGATTTGTGTGAGGAATAAGCCGAACATATCCAAGTTCTTCCATTGTACATCCAAGCACGCGATCGGAAGGAAGCCTGCCCAGAGGAGAAATGGATCTGGCACGAAGTGGAGGCTCCTGAGAAGATGTCTGGTCAGGTGAATTTTGTCTGACAGAAGAAGATCCAAGATTATGTTCGTCATTAGGACTCCTGCTAGCAGGAAACCTGGATCTGCCACGAAAAGGAGCCTCCTCTGGTGCATTCTGGCCATGCAAATTTTGTTGTTGAGCAGAAGAAGGAGAAGGGCCAGGATTACGTTCGCTTTTAGGTTTCTCGTCTGGCTGTGAACTGCATTCTGCAACAAGAAATAGAAGATTCTTCTTTTTTGTTCAGCACATTTATGTCTAATATCTTTAGCTGAATTCAACGTTTCTTTGCAGAAAGCATCTTTTTGATGATGATGCATAAACGCTTTAATAACCTTAATGACAATAAACAATTTTCTGCTATACAAAAACCTACATAAAGGAAACAGTTTTTAATATATCCAATTCTTTGGCAAATATTTTTTTCACTCTGTTCTCACTGTCAATTAACACCCAACAAACAAGCATTTCAAATAAGCCAAATAAAGAATTTAATTGCAATTATTTCAACATTCCATAAAGAAGAGTTGAGCGTCAAAACTTTCAAGTTGAAAATGATTAGGGCTCACCGTGTTTGAATTTAACTTAACTGATTATGTTATTTTTGGGATTTATTCAAAATTCCTTAAAATTCTCCTGGAATTCTTTTGAATTCAAAAGAACATAATATTGCGTAAATTTCTGAAAAATGTTTCTTTTCTCGATATCCCTAGTACCTTATTAGGATAGCACCTGACCGGAAATTAGTAGTTCTGTGGTTCATTTCCCTGCGGAGCAAAAGGAGAAGATCTTTTTCCAAAAAAAGTTTATGAAAAATAAAAAATTCTATTTTTGCGGTTAAAGTATGATGAGATTCCTAGTTTTTGTTTTAATCCCGAAAAATAAGAAATTTAAAAAGAAATTAACTTTTTGGAAAAACGACGCAAGGTATAATCAAATAATTAATAGACAAAAGTTGTAAGCCCGAAAAAGATCTATAAATTTCTTTTCAGTCATTTTTTGTTGATACGCATAGTTTTTGTTTCAATTCTAAAAAATAACATTAACAATAAAAAAATTTGAACAAAAATTTAACTCAACTTTAAATTTAAAAAAAAAATTGGAAAAGCGACACAATGTACGGAAAAAATTAATAAATAAAAGTTAATTTTATTTATTTTTTCATAGGCTACGTATTATTTGTTTGAATCGTAAAAAAATAACCTTGACAATGAACAAATTAAGTTCTTGGAAAAAGAACAGAAAGTTCAATAAAATGTTAATTAACAAATTGTTTTTTTTATAGGACGCGCATTTTTTTATTATAAAAGCAAGACAATGAAAACACACATGTTCCAATATGAATACATATTATGAATTGCAATAATATAAATTAATTGAAATGAGACATTCTTCAGGGTAGTTAAAGATAAAAATTAATGCAAAATAAGGAAGAAATATTAAAGAGATGAAAACAAAATTTTTGCTTTATTTTGCAAGATCTGAGTGAGCAGTCCCAGACCGAGGTACAGAAATACATATATATTCTTTATTTGATATAATAGAGTTGAACTTTAAGTAGAAAAGTTCGCACTTTGGAGAAACTCAAGCGCGAAGAACGAGATCCAACAGACACGCGCCCTCGGCCCGCTCAAATTTGCGGGCGAAGCGAGGCGCGCGCACAGCGTACGATTTTTGTTAATAGTGACAGTCTATTCTATAATGGTCCGTATTGATGAAAATTTTATTAGGCTTGAAATATTTCAAAATATGTACAAACTACTGTAAATTCACTAGCAGTAAAATTAACCGATTCAAACTCATAATTATTTTTAATGAGAGTAATTATGTCACAGGTACCAGAGACTGGAGATCATTCAGATTCAGATTTTTTGGCTAGTTCTTTGGACTTTGAAATTATTCAGCAAACGCCTGAGGGTGCATTTTTCAAGGATTGTGAGGAACTTATACGTTATGAAGTAAAATCGCTCATTATTAATTAACAAAAAATTATAGGGACGGTGAAAACTCTATTGACTATATGCAGACGTATACAGTTATAAAGCTACCATATGTGCACGTGGACTCCCAGTTGAAAATCTGATCGCATCAGGTGAGAGGAGTAGAGTTTGGAATATTCCATCTGTGCACGTGCACAGTGGAGACATTGCCATATGTGCACATCTAAATTTCAGCGTGCACAGTTGAGAGTGTTATAGAAGTCCACTTGGAGATTTAGACGTTCACAGATGGGTGAATGAGGACACAAAAGTGGACAGATTCTGACTTACGTAAAGCTTAATAAAATGTACTTGTAATTATAGGTATATTATATTATTATATTCACCAATTAAATTGAGGATCACGACCAAGGATGAAACCAGAGTACAGACAATCTTCATATTTTCTAAGTAGAGGAACGACTGATTAATGAATTTATTAAGAATTTGGTTAACTGTGTAACTAGTGAATATTCTTGTGCTTCATCAGCTTATACGATCTGTAGTGTACTCGTTATCTCTCACATTAATAGCGTCAAGGTTGACCGTCTGAGATATTTACATTTGATAAGAGTCAGTTTTAATGAACAAAATTTGGCACATTTCTTTAAAACTAATATCACCACTTATGTATTCCTTTACGTTTTAAGGAAACCTGGTTTTTACACGGAAAATTGATATAATGTCTACTGTAATGGCCCATTTAAAGACTATAAAAACTAATATGAATTCTACAAATTATTCTCAAAGAATCGGGAAAAAGTATTTCATCCTTTCCTACTTTTGAACTAATGTTTTAGAAATTACTCAAAAATCATTTTCTTTTCTTGTTTTTTTATTGTGTCAAGATATTATTCGTAATAAAAAATGAAGTGATTCACACAAGAAATTGGCTACGTTCAAAAATAAGAAATAAGTAAATTTGTTAGTGATAATTTCTTATGAGAATTGTTATCGTTTAGTTTTGGGTTGTGATAGATGGTTATAAATAATAAATTGTTTTATTTAACCTAAAGTAAATTAATCTACTCTCTAAATTTGAATTAGTAAAGTATAACTGATTGTCTGTGATTCAAATTTAGAGAGTATAATGAAATTTTCGATTCATCGAGAATAAATTTAATAATTTTATTTGTTTTGAGAAAATGCGAATAAATAGAACAATGGATAGGTAGCAACAATGTAGAGAACTATGCATTTTTTGGTAGCTTTCAATTTAAGTAGCAAATTAATGATCTTTCTTCATTAGCTGCTTGAATTTTGATGATTTTAAAGATCGAAAGTCATATTTTTCATTCTAAATCTTCCAAAATGAAGAAATTTGGGACCAGAACAATTAAAATTCTAAAATTAAGTAATTGCGAAACTTAAAATTTGTGCAGTTTTCAATCGAAAGTTTCACAAATTTAAAATTCTTCAATTATAAAGATTTATAATCTGTACCGCAACAATTTTCAAGAGTTACAATTAGGACCTCTTTAATTTTAAAGATGTATAAATGAAAATTTTAAAATTTTCATAGTTTTGAGGGAACAAAATTTAAGTTCTCAATTTCTAATCTGACATATTGAAGAAATTTCGAATGAAAGTCATTAAAATTCCAAAACTTAGTAATTGAAAAGTTTGAAAGTTACATAGTTTTGAGTCAAAAATTTTCAGTATTAGAAACTCTTTAATTATAAAAATGTGCAATCCATATTTGCACAATTTTGAAAAGTGAAAATTAGAAACTCTTCAATTATAAAGATTTATAAATGAAGATGCTGAAATTTCTATCATTTTAAAGCTGAAAAGTCAAATTTTCAATCATAAATCTTCCAAAGTGAAGAAATTTCGAATCTAAATCATCAAAATTACCAAATTCAGTAATTGAAAAACTGACACGTTGCATAGTTTTAAATTAGAAATTTTTTAAATCGGAAACTCTTCAATTATAAATATTCGCAATCCATATTACTACAGTTTTCAAGATGTACAACCACAGAACATCGGATATCCGGTCAGGTGCTTTTACATTAAGCTACTTGAGAGATCGAGGGAAAAACCTTTTTTCAGAAATACACGCATTATTATACTAGATGGTAAAAATCAAATTCTTCAAGGAATCTGTATCATCATTAGACAATAGCAGAAATTTCTAACGTCTTTTCAAGACTAGATTGAGCTATGAATTAAAAATAATTTTTAGTAATTTTTTCTGAATTAATTATTATAATTTTTAATAATGCGTGTATTTCTGAAAAAAACTACTTCTCTAGATCTCTCCAGTGGCTTAACGGGAAAGCACCTGACCGAAAATCTTGAACTACTTTGTTAAAATTTCATTTGATCAATTGTCTAGAAAATTCTAGATTTTTGAATCTCTTACACTATGTGTGCCACTAACTATTCAGTATTTTCTTATCTCAGAAATTATACCCTAATTTTTTAAAGCATCATTATCTTTTTGAACATTTTTTGTTCAGTTTCGTTGTGGATAGTTGTTTTTTCGAAGAGATTCTTTCGTTGATATAGGAAAATACTGATCAATAAGCTACATAGTGAAAAAGAATCGACAAAACTAGAATTCACTCCAACTTTTCTATGGAAAGGATCAGGTGATATTAATTTTTTAAAATAATTTTCTATTATTTTTCACACAAAATATCACTCTTAACATTAATGAGCTTCGTCCGTGATCCCGTAAAATAATGAATTTCCACGATTTACAGCGCATAAATATTGTGCGAACAAATTAAAACTGTTTTCATGATTTCTTAATTTCCTATGCAAACAAATATTACTCAAGATTCAAGATTTAGTTCATTATATGAATTCGAAGTGAGATACAGAAGGAATCACACATAAAATAACTAGAATAAGATATGTTCCGCACTAAAAAGCTACTCTATGGAATTCCACTTAATTCTGGCTCCTTGTGATGTGCCCTTGGCTTTCACAAAGGGGGTCTGGAATTTACGCTCATAACACAATAATACAAAGTTATAGTTATAAAAATAAATAAAGAAAATGATTGCACGCAACGCAACAGATCAATATACGTAAAAAGGTCAGTTTACTCAAAATCAGACTCTTACTCATTAATAATAAAAGATCTAACTCTTAGCACTTGCACAGTGTTCTTAAAAATGTGATTTCGTTGGTCAATATTTCGTAGAATCAAAAGGCGCTCGATAGACTTAAAGCCAGTTCTGGACCCTTGTAGATATTTTTTGATGTAATGCGTTCTGAATTCGTTATAGATAGGACAATGGAGTAGAAAATGAGGAATATCTTTAAACTTCATCAAGTTACATAGACTGAAAATTTAATTTTAATCACTCGCCTACACCGAAAAATTGAAATATAGTCTGATCTTGATGGAGTCTGAAAGTCCTAATTAACTAACCAGCCGCTTTTTTCCTATACTACAGTTAAAATATAGATAAGGTTCAGTAAGGTTCCATTGACTTAGGTTTCTTAATTGTCTGTTATTTTTGGATTTCGTCACACGATCAATAGCAGTGCTATACATATGATTTGCCCACTTAATTATTAAGTTTGACTTATCTACGGTAACCGTATGAGGGTAGCTCCATCGTCGATTCCATGTATCAAGTTCGCCTATAAATTCGAGTAGGGACTTAAATTGCGAAGCCCAATTACATTCTATACTTGCGGCACTAGCCTGGTCCAACTCGCAGAAGTTCCTAAGACAAAGCTTAGTCGTCGTTCATATTAGTTAGAGAAATCCAACAATTATAGGCGCGTTCGAACGATGTGACGCTTTCCTGATCTAATCCCGCTTCCACTCGGGTAAAGTGCGCCAGCGTGTTTCTAAGTTTCCCATGAATTATGTTCAGACTTATTTATAATACTGCACACTCTATAAATTTCTATCGTCCCTTTCCTGCCAAAATGGTCTTTGGCCACTCTAAATTTACCCGTTTTCGAGAACGGGGTTCCGAGATACGTGTAGGTGTTGATAATTCGAAAATGTATTACTTTTTCCGTATAAGTGAGCGAAGTTTTTTCAACTTATATCGAACAGAAGCATAATTAAAGATCTGACAGCATTCAGCAACACATCCTTCCTACCTTTCTTTATATGAAGGTCCACAATATCAGCCGCAAGAAGAATTAAGAGGAGAGGACTAAAGCTGTCACCCACTTACACCAAGGTCATTTAGTAAGACGAGCGCACTGCCAGTTGAAACAGACATTTTTCTGATTGTAACGGCCGGAGGTACTGGGAGCGCCCGTCCGTACTAGCATATTTGATTCGCCGGCAGCATGCGTTATTTAGGAAATTAATTTATTATACAAAAAATCAGCGTTAACATCATCATTGAATATAAGCGGTGGATTTGGCAAAGCATTATAAAATGTGTTCGATCCCACGTCATTCATTTTACAGACATTGATACGCCGCCAAATATGGTAGGCTCTCTATCCCTAGAACTCTTAAGCACAATATTAAAATCGATAGCAACAAGTAAATAATTTTATTGGTCTGAAATATTGTGCAGAAAGTAATTGTTAACAAGATTTGCGCAATCAATATTTAACCAACGTAAATCAATCAAACTGCAGCCTCTTTTCTTTAGGTATGTAAATTGACCCGGCCTATCAGAAATTGTACGACCATTGCAGAGCGCTAAGTCGCAAAATTCAAGGCACTCCACCAATTTTCTGCATTTTCAAATAACTTTAACTATTTAGGGTTCCTACACGAGCATTGAAATCACAAATCAATAAAAAAAATTTGTTCACGTTGTCTGAGGAGAATAAAACATTTTGGAGCGCATCAATACAGTAGGCCGAGTTTGCTGATGGGAAAAAATATATATTATCTATATGCAGAGTGAAGCAATTTTCAAAGGTTAGGATTAGGTTTAGAAAGGTTGCTAATGGCTATCCTCCTCTCAGACGTCATTCTATCCAGCTGTGTGTTGGGCATAGCAGCTGTATTTACATTTACAAATCAGGCTTACCAATTATTATGTAACCCTGCTTGTACCAGGTCTGTTAATATGAAACCGGAACTTGCCCATAGATGGTTCAAGTTGTCAATGTGGTTATCGCCAAACCGCGTTAATGGCCTCAACTCCTTGTTGAGATCTCTGACAAAGATTTTCAACTCACAACAATACAAGTTTCATACAACAGTACAGAACACCGAAAAAGTTTGAAGACAGCGAATTGCAAGCATTGTTGGATGAGGATGATGCTCAAACGCAACAACAACTCGCGGATCAATTAAATTTGACAAGAGAAGCCGTCTACATACGTTTGAAAGCCATGGGTAAGATCCAGAAGATGAGAGTATCAAAAAAGGCAACAAAAAGTGATTTTACTTCATGATAATGCACCATCACACGCAGCAAAACTGGTCAAGCAAACGATTAAGGCATTTAGTGGGGAAATACTTGCGCATGCGGTTCAGTTACCAGACTTGGCTCCGTCCGATTACTACTTATCTGCATCGATGGGACACGCAAAAGAGAGCAACAGTTTTTTCGACGTGGCATCCACAAATTGTCAGACAGGTAGAAAAAATGTATAGCTAGCGATGGGCGATACTTCGAATAAAATATGTTTTATCATTTTCATACAATAAGCGTGTATTTTCTTTACAAAAATTCCGGTTTATTATTTACATACCGGTAAGCACTTCAATATTTAAAACATTATTATCAATTATTTTCGCTAGGCTTATTCCTCTTAAATCATCTAAGCTGCAGATGAAATTGTTAACTCGCAGGCGGTTGCCACTTATACGAGTTTTCATCCTTGCGTTTCTTAGTTTAGCTGCTTCTTGACTCAGAGCTTTGCGGATTTTAACAAAGTCCGGGTCCAAGTCATGCGCGATGAAAATACGTGTTCCTCTGAGTTTCGAACGATTTTAAAGGATAGCGTGCTTCATCGATTCTGAACAGAGTGAAAGCAAAACAGGTCTCATTTTGCGAGAGTTGAATTTACCAAGGTGGCGAATTCCATGCATCGATTCATGGTTAAGAGTTATACGCATTTTGGTTCTGAGTAGATTTTGCACATTTTCTCCCAGCGCAAGTGGTGCTTCCGTTGGCTCCATCATACATGCCAAAAAGTATCAGTTTGCTTCTTCTTGTAAGCCTATCTAGCTTTTGAGCCTTCCTGGCGATTCCCATCTTGATCTCGGCATTCTCCTATTCTACAGCATCCATTTTGGCTTCACATCTCTGCAAGCCTGCTCAGGTGCTTTCTAGGATATTTTTGTCTATGGAATGTAATTCAGCTTTGAGCTGTTCTTCTAGGCTTGACATCAAGCTCTGCATCTGCTTGTAGGTCGCTATATTAAGGTGTGGGTGCGAAAGATTTATTACCTTAGCATACGAGCAGGCGTCAAAAGTACAACAAACCAAGAAGCACTTCGCACGTTAATAATGTCTGTTCCATATAAATCTCCGGCTCAAGTTTAGACTCACTACGCAGGTTTCATTCTTGCTATCCTGGTACAAAATTCATTCATTTTAAGCAAGAATCCCTTTATCCTAAAAAAGTACAAAGCTTCATGCTTTTAAAGCCGTTATCCCTTGCGAAAATAGCTCGAACTTCGCCTTGCTACGGTTGTAAGAAAACTCATCCTATTAGAGTATGAGTACTCTTACAAAAGAGATACTGGGCCACGCGCAAGCGCCGGTAGGCGTGGCCTAATATCTCTTTTGTAAGAGTACTCATACTCTAATAGGATGAGTTTTCTTACAACCGTAGCAAGGCAAAGTTGGAGCTATTTCCGCAAGGCACAACTGCTCTAAGGGCATGTGACTCCAGCAATAACGGCATGCGCTTGATTCATTTATAGTAAAGGACATTTAATGCTAAAAATGTCTAACCTGATGCCAATATTGGTAGAAATTCATACCAATTTCGCACATGAAGTTCCGTGCTGTAATATTAAGAGCTCAGCCTACTATAACAGTGCGATTTTTTTCTCCGTGCACCACTGGAAAATTTTTTTAGCGCAAGTCAGATACTTTAGACTCTCGGCATAAGACGGAGCAACAACAAACACGTCCTTACAGCTCGGCCTTCTAGAACTGCTGGTCCAAGCAGTTTCTCAGGGGGCAGGGCGAGAGACGGTTGCGACTTTCGCCTCGGAAGGGCCTGTGCGCGCGAGTACTCAGTCGAGTATATTGTGCAATATTTCATTGCAATTGGAAGAGGTTAGTTGTTCCTGACTGTTTACGTTTGGATCCCCCCGACCTGTGGCCAAGGCTTTCTGCAGGCAACTCCCAAACTGGACTGAAACTGACAGATCGGTACACTCGTACATACATTTTTATCTGACTTCGGATTAGCAAAAATATCATTTTTAGTTTAGATATTTTTAAATTGAATTAATAGTACACCGACTGCAGAGAATCGTCACTTTAAATTTTCTGATTTATTTAAGTTGCAAATTTTGGATAAAAATGAACTTATTTCTGGAATAAAAAACATATTTAATTTCAAATTTAAAGCAATAAAATTTGATCGTGCACATTTTTTGCCTCATTTGACAAATATAAAATCGGAATCTATTCACTATTCAGTAAGAAAATTAGTTGAGGTTCTCAAGATGTAAAAAGATTGAAAATACATGTCTACAAAAAGAGTCCTTTTTTCTTTCAGGCTATATTTTTTTATATAATGAATCATCTGATCTACATTATTCATAAAATTCGAGAAAATCTGGTCAAATTCTTTAAAATCCCTTGAAATATGATAAAAACATCCTTCAAAATTTGCTAAAGTCATTTAAAATTGAATTAAAAATTTTCAAAGCTCTTAGAACTTTGCAGCATAAGAAATCTTTTCAAATGTCTGAAATCGCGAAAAATCAGATAAAATCTTTGGGAAACGCTTGAAATACCTTCAAATAATTAAGATATTCTATAATCATCGAAACCCTATTGAATGCAATCATTGAATTTCCAAATGAAATTTCATCTTTTTTGTTTGAAAATTCAATTAATTGGTTGAAAATTATATGTTGGTTTGTTTTTTGTTGGTTGAAGTTTAAAAAATTTTGTTGAAAATTTTTTTTTTTTTTTTTTTTTTTTTTTTGAAAATTTATTTTTGTGAGCTGGAAATTAAACTTCTGGGTTGAAATTTCAACACAGCACAAGGCAGAGAAGAAACGAGACTTTCATAATCTTCTGTAAATTATATTTTCAGAATTTTACAGTTTTTCGTTTATAAAATTAATAAATAATATCGAATGACACCTTTTGATGATTCACTACATATTGTCGATAAAAGCAAGTAATTTTTTGTCAAAACATTACCTTGAAATTGAACACTCGATAATGATAATATAATTTTATTTGATATTCTAATTTTTTTATAACAAATAATATTACTTATGAATCATTTTTCGCTTGCACACACTCCTGCGCATTGAATCCAAAATATAATAAAAGTCGGAAAGTTGTTTACCAAATCATAAACGAAAAAAAAAGAATTAAAATTTATTCATTGTTTGCATTGATGTAAAATTTTGAACAACTACATTTCAAAAATCGCTTCTACACATCAGTTGTAAATACAATAAGAAAATTTTTCTTCAGAAACAGAATCTAAAATCAATCAGGAAATGCGTCCTACAAGTTATCGTTGACTATTTTATTTGATTTCTCCCCACTGTGTCTTTAGTTGCGCGACTGCACTAAAAAATTAATATCCCTATAAATTATATGCTGTAGCTAAAAGAATAATGAAAATTCTGTTAGCAGTTACGGCAATATGGTGTTTTCAAAAAACTGGCATCTAAAAACTCAAAATCATGTAACTCTCTGAATTGTGAATATTCAAAGAAAAAAAAATTGAATGGCCTTGTGGGGATTAGAAAAAGATAGAAGAAAAGAAGCCTTGATACCCATAATAGATTTGCATTTAAATCTTTTCATTTAATTTTGATCCGACTACAGATTACAAAGAATATTATATTTTAGTTTATCTTTGTTCTATTGAATTAATGATACACATACTGTAGAGTATCTTCATTGGAAGCAACTTCTTTAAACCAACGTGGAAAAATTGGGTTATTTTTGCCTACGGGACATTCCCTCATTTCAATTAGGGTCATATCATCAACTGCACCGCTTATCATGTTTATTTTTATTCTCGAACAATATGCATCTGCCTTATATATTCCAAGAAGAATCCCAGTATACTCCAGTATTGCAAAAACGTTACCATTGGACGTTGATAAAACAATATATTCTCGGGTTGGTACAGGCACATATCTATTCTGTTCTGCTCGCAATTTAATTGGTAAACCAGCAGGAATAACATATCTTCGAAATTCGAATTGCCGGTTCTGATTTGTCTGCGCAATGAGCCGAATATATCCAAGTTTCGAAAGTGCATATCCAAGTACTTCACGAGGAGGAGGCCTGCCCGGAGAAGACCTAGAGTCTCTGGCAGAAGAAGAAGAACTAGGATTACGTTCGATACTGGGATTCCGTTCAGACTGTAGTGAATCGTAATTTGCAGAAGCTTTAATAAAACTGCTAGCGAAGATTATTTGACTTTTGCCCAACGGACAATCCTTTTTTTCATCTGGAGTCAAATTATGAACTTCGCCTCTTATCATATTTATTTTTATTCGCGAATGATTTTTATCTCTTCTATACATTCCACTAAGAGTCCCACTGTGATCCAATATTGCAAAAATGTCATCATTGGATGTTGATAATACAATATATTCTCGGGTTGGCACGGGCACATATACATTCCGTTGTGGTCGAAATCTAATTGGCAAACCAGCAGGAATAACGTATCTTCGAAATTCAAATTGCTGGTTTCGATTTCTGCGAGGAATAAGCCGTACATATCCAAGTTCTTCTATTGTACATCCAAGTATTCGATCTGAAGGAAGCCTGCCCAGAGGAGAAATGGATCTGGCACGAAGTGCAGGCTCCTGTGGAGATGTCCGGTCAGGTGAATGTTGTTGTCGAGCAGCAGCAGAAGAAAAAGAGCCAGGATTACGTTCGCTATTAGGTTTCTCGTCGGGCTGTGAACTGCATTCTGCAAAAAGAAATAGAAGATTTTTTTTTCTTTGTTCAGCACATTTATGTCTAATATCTTCAGCTGAATTCAACGTTTCTTTGCAGAAATCATCTTTCTAATGATTCAATAAAAATTATGAGAAATAGTTCTATTAGAAGAACTCCCCATCGTACACTTTTCTTGTTAAATAAAAATATATTTTTTGGAGAAGACAAGTGCATAAAAGCTTTAATAACCGTAATGGCAATGAAATATTTTGTGCTATACAAAAACCTACATAAAAGAAACGGTTTTAAATATATCCAATTCTTTGGCAAATATGATTTTACTCAGTTTTTGCTGTGAATCAACACCTAACAAACAATCATTTTAAATAAGCCAAATAAAGAATTGAATTGCAATTATTTCAAAATTCCATATAGAAGAGTTGAGCGTCAAAGCTTTCAAGATAAAAATGATTAGGGCTCACCGTGTTTGAATTCAACTTTACTCATTGTTTTATTTTTGGGATTTATTCTGAATTCGTTAAAATTCTCCTGGAATTCTTATAAACTTCACCAAACTCTTTTGAATTTCAAAGAACATCAGACACATTACTAATACACGTTAGACACTTTTAGTTAGTTTTAGTTACATTTTGGGTTCAAAATTATGATGTCAAGGAACTGTATTTGAAAACAAAATTTCATTTGAAAATAACGTTTTCAGAACGCAATCATAAAAATGGCGTGTTTTCATGCCTCCATTGACAAACGCAAAAGTACGCTTTTTGAGCGGCGTCTGGCGGTGCCTTGGGTGAGTTACAAAATAGGGTTCAGTAAGCACGGCGTGACTTAGAGTTAAAAAAAGAGCTTTGTTTATGCGTGCTCTGAGTATTTTCGTAACGCTACAGAGAGATCGTGGTAGACAAAGATAGAAAGAGGAATCATGGCGGATTAGTGAGTCGATGTTTCTAACGAAGAGTATAGCATGTTTCTATTGCCTCGCACATTGTACATCGTTGTCTCATTCACGCTCGTTAGAACAAAAATGCAGCAGAGCTCATGCGTACCTTCGCCGACTCAAAACGTGATTTTGCATTTTTCCATGGAGACAATGAAATCACGCCATTTATGATTTTGTTCTGAAAAGTATCGTTCGTGACTCCTGTGGACTGACGGCTTTTCTTTTTGAAACTCGCGCCATGTACATCCACACTAGTCACGAAATGTACTATTATACTTGATTTTAGTTTTGTCTCTTTATTGACTTTTATTTTCTATATATAAATATATTAAAAATGCCTGCATTCATATACATACATAATAATAATAATGATATATAATATACAATATACTAGCTGTTACCCGGAGTCATTTGCATTTGATTACCCTGTCCGCTACCGTTTAAACATGTAGGAATTTCTCAAGAGTTTATATGCGCCGCTGTGCCGTCTTCCCATGTGCCCCCCGCCCCTATCCTCTTAGGACCTGTCAGAGAGCCCAAAAAATATGTGTGCATAATTTGGTGCCGATTGGTCAAAAACTATGGATTTGAATAAGCATCATACGTTTTAGGCCACTTGATTTTATATATCAGATAATAATTTATGATATAATAATACATATATACATATACAATTATCCCATTCTATATTAACATCATTGTAAATAATTTAATTGCAATTTTTTAATCCATTTTTACGGAAATTCATCATTTTTTCTTTCTTGTTTTAAATTTTTAAACAAAATTTTAAATTCGACTTTTTGGTAAAAAATATTTGTGTAGGTTTAAAATTTAACTATTTGATGAGTAATTCAGAAATTATTGTTAAGAAGTTATTAATTTTATTTAAAACTTAATCTATTTTCTTGAAGATTCATCTTCTTTGCTTGAAAATTCAACTTGGAAATTCCTCTGTCTGAATTGAAAATTTAACTCCTTGTTCATAAGTCCAACTGCTTGGTGAGAAATTACAAAACTAATTTGTTTAGTTTCTACTATCTGCTTGAAAACGCAATATTATGTTAAAAAGTAATTTATTTGTGGTAAGCTTAATAGTATATTATGCACCAAGGGGGAAAAGAGTGATATTATTGATGAGTGTATCTTTCCAGTGCGAGTCGCAGGAACCGACTTTAAGTGCCGCTTTTCAAGTTCGTAGATATGTAATCGCCATGTATATCTATGACGTCATAATTTTTAACGTCATAGACTGTAAAAACAATAAGGGCCGGTTCCACCAACCTCGATTAAAAAGTTAATCCTCCGTTAAACCTAGTTACGCGTTCCACCACTTTTTAGCGGCCGGTTAACTCGCGTTAACCACAGTTAAATCTAACCGGTCAAAATTGATCGGTTAAGGCGACTTAATCGTCCTCTAACCTAAAAATTGCAGTGTCGTTGTGAAATATGGAGTTTTTGGAAGAAGTTCTGAGATCGTCTGATGACGAAGTCGAAGAAGATGTTTTTGAATTTATATGTGATATATTATTATATCACGAACAAAACATCCACCAACATTCACTTTTTTTAGGTTAGTGTAGACACGAGCTTGGCGTGAACCTTACCTGGATTTGGCGCGCACGGACATATTGCTTTGCTTTCCACTCGACCGACGGGTAGCCAATCACACGAATGATTTAAAGTAAAATAGGAGTTACTTCGAAACGACTATCTGGTTAGCTACCCGCGCCCACGAAAAATGTGGTGGAACGCACAACAGGATAATCCAAGCTTAACTATGGCGTTAACTTTAACCCGCCGTCAGTTAACCACTGATTTAACCGAGTTGGGTGGAACCGGCCCTAAGAGTGAGAAAAATTAGTCTCACGTGGTACTTCAATGAGACCACTGGTGGGAACCCAGAATCGTTTCTTTTTGCACTAAAATAACAGCATGAAGTTATCCTAATCAAAAATAGGACGCGAAAAAAACACTACCGTAAAAAAATAAATCTCTAGTTTTTACAGTGTAAATATACAAATGGCTATTATATGACTATAAGCTGGAAAGGGGGACTTTAGGTTCGCTCCACAGGCCTAATCAATAGCCGTATTCATGCATGTATTATATGAAAAAGAATAAGAATTGTAGATATTTTATATTATTATATTCACCAATAGAATTAACGATGACCGCCAAAGTGAAAACAAAAGTATAGACCACCCGCATTTTCGCAAAGTAGAGAAAAAACTGATTAATGCTTCAGTGAATAATTTGGTTATTAACTGTATCTAAGAAATATTCCATTGCATCATCAGAGTACAAATATATACATAAGTAGCCGTTATCTCATATATATGTGAGATGACGACGTTGTTAGTGTCAAGAATGTTCCTCGCAAACAATGATATCATTTGATATTTTTTATCATGATCATTCCAATTAAGACACTCTTATCTCGAATGTAAGGTGTTGGTTTTTCACTGTTAAAAATGTTCTTAAATTTCAGTTACAAATTTTCCTGAAATTCAAGACACACTTTATTGAAATTGAAGTTAATAGAAAAGTATAGTAAATTTCAGATTTATTTTGTATAATTGAAACGCTCAGAGCAAAAGCGAACGAAAAAAAAACGTACGTAGAAGCGAAGTAAAAACGCGCGAGAGCAAAAACGACGTAAAAATTGGCGAGAAGAAAAGCGAGCCAAGAATGAATGGGGAAGGTTCCCCCACTTTGCTCAACTCGGCCAGCCTTGTGTAAAGCCGAAAACGCACGAGCACGAGCACGAACCCGAAGCTCGGGCCGAGTTCGCCCGACTTCACGATTCGGTTTCGTTGACTTGTTAGCTATTAGGAGGTTTGGGTTGATTTTTGTTTTCAAAAATTCACACCTAAAGGAAAGACTTCAAATACATGTAATGAAATCTGGAAATATTTAATGATTATGTCTTTCAGGAATTCTTATGGAATGTTTTAGACTATCTGATTCTACAGGGAATACATTATAAGACACTGGAGGTTTATAAAGTTCAAATATATTGAATATTGTATATGGGATTTCAAAATTAGGTTAATAATATCTATCACTTTCAAGTGGTTTCATTTTTCATTATTTATGTTTTATTTTTCAATCGATTTTAAATACTGTAAAGTTAAAATGATAATAAATAATTATTATTTTTAATTTATTAAATTAATCAACATTTTTACTGTATATGCTTTCTTAATATATAAAAACTTTATCAAACCTTCAATGTCTTAAAATATTTATCTCAACATTACAAAATTTAGTTTTTACAATTTTAATTTAATTGTGAAATAATTGTAATTGGAAATTAATTGTGAATAATTGTAAAAGCAGTGTAACAAAATGTATTTTATAAAGAAATATTTCATGATTTTTAAAAGACAAAACAATTTTAAAGGTAAGTCTTTGTAGTATTTTAATAACTAATGACAACATTTTCAGAATATTTTTCCTTGATTCTGCCCTGATAGGGTCAAGCATGGTACAAAAAACCGTCATGAAATTTCAAAGATAAACTGTACTCTGTATAAATTAATTTTAAAAATGAAAAATATTAATACCTTTTATAAATATTCCTAAATTCTATTTGAATATGATACACATTGATTTTAAAAATTCTTGTAAATAGTTGGTCATTTTTTAAATTTTACGAGATTTTTGTACCATGTTTGACCTAAGGGAATAGATTTCAGGAATGAAATTATAAAAATATCTCCGTTAGTGTTTGGTTGATAATTATATTTTTTGTTGAAATTTTTATTTGACATATCTGAAATATTGAAAAATTTTGTGAAATTTTGTCAAGAATCCTATATGAAAATTATATTTAAAGAAGCTTAAAATAAGCAAAAAAAAAGTTCAAAAATAAACAGGTATTCGAAATTTGTATTTTGTATACAAAAATATTTTTCACCTTAAATTATAATTTTGTTGAAATTTTTCTATTTTCTTCATTAAAAATTTTGTTATATGCAAATTTATTTATTTGGTTGAAATCTCATTCTTTGAAGGTTGATTTCAATTGTTTTTGATTAAAAATTATAATTTTTTCATTGAAATAGCAATTATTACATTTTTCGTTGAAAATTCAGCTTTCTTGGTTAAAAATTCAACTGTTTAGTTAAAACTTATATTTTTTGTTGAAATTTTTATTGACATACAGAAATATTCAAAAATGTTGGAAAATTTTCTTAAGATTCTTAGGAAAATCATATTCATACCTATAACCTCATAAATAAATAACTTAAAGAATAAATAGTTATTCGAAATTTTTATTTTGTATACAAAAATATTTTTCACCTTAAATTATAATTTTGTTGAAATTTTCCTTTTTTCTTGACTAAAAATCGGTTTTACTTGAAAATTTATTTATTTTGTTGAAAATTCATTTTTGGAAGTTAAATTCAACCTTTTTTTATTCAAAATTATATTTTTTTAATTGAAATAGCAATTATCACATTTTTCGTTGAAAATTCAGCTTTCTTGGTTGAAAATTCAACTGTTTAGTTAAAACTTATATGTTTTGTTGAAATTTTGATTGACATACAGAAATATTCCAAAATGTTGAAAAACTTTCTTAAGAATCTTAGGAAAATTATATTTATACCTATAACCTTAAAAATAAATAACTTAAAAAATAAACAGTTATTCGAAATTTTTATTTCGTATACAAAAATATTTTTCACCTTGAAATTTTTCTATTTTCTTCATTAAAAATTTATTTGGTTGAAATCTCATTCTTTGAAGGTTGATTTCAATTGTTTTTTATTAAAAATTAGAATTTTTTCATTGAAATAGCAATTATTACATTTTTCGTTGAAAAATCAGCTTTCTTGTTTGAAAATTCAACTGTTTAGTTAAAACTTATATTTTTTGTTGAAATTTTGATTGACATACAGAAATATTCAAAAATGTTGGAGAATTTTCAATTGTCTATACTAATACTCAATAGTCAGCAAATCTCAAGAATAATTATGTTAAGACAAAGCGATAGTAAATAAGTTAATATAAGTAGAATATTATTATTTAGGTAGTAAGTATTATTAAGGTAGTATAAGTGGTTTTGTAGCGTACTGTGAAGGGAGCGGAGGCCCTTAAACCCGTAAAAGGGAGATAATAAATACATACAACTTAAAAAAATAAATAGTTATTCGAAATTTTTATTTTGCATACAAAAATATTTTTCACCTTAAATTATAATTTGGTTGTAATTTCCCTTTTTTCTTGACTACAAATCGTTTTTATTTGAAAATTTATTTATTTTGTTGAAAATTCATTTTTTTGAAGTTAAATTCAACCGTTTTATATTTAAAATTAATTTTTTTTATTGAAATAGCAATTATCACATTTTTCGTTGAAAATTCAGCTTTCTTGGTTGAAAATTCAACTGTTTCGTTGAAACTTATATTTTTTGTTGAAATTTTGATTGACATACAGAAATATTCAAAAATGTTGAAAAATTTTCTTAAGAATCTTAGTAAAATTATATTTATACCTATAACCTCAAAAATAAATAACTTAAAGAATAAATAGTTATTCGAAATTTTTATTTTGTATACAAAAATATTTTTCACCTTAAATTATAATTTTGTTGAAATTTTTCTTTTTTCTTGACTAAAAATCGTTTTTACTTGAAAATTTATTTATTTTGTTGAAAATTCATGTTTTTGAAGTTAAATTCAACCGTTTTTTATTTTAAATTAATTTTTTTAATTGAAATAGCAATTATCACATTTTTCGTTGAAAATTCAGCTTTCTTGGTTGAAAATTCAACTGTTTAGTTAAAACTTATATTTTTTGTTGAAATTTTGATTGACATACAGAAATATTCAAAAATGTTGAAAAATTTTTTTAAGAATCTTAGGAAAATTATATTTATACCTATAACCTTAAAAATAAATAACTTAAAGAATAAATAGTTATTCGAAATTTTTATTTTGCATACAAAAATATTTTTCACCTTAAATTATAATTTTGTTGACATTTTTCTTTTTTCTTCAGTAAAAAATTTTTTTATTTGAAAATTTATTTATTTGCTTGAAATCTCATTCTTTAAAGGTTGATTTCAACTGTTTTTAATTAAAAATTAGAATTTTGTCATTAAAATAGCAATTATTACATTTTTCGTTGAAAATTCAGCTTTTCTGGTTGAAAATTCAACTGTTTAGTTAGAACTTATATTTTTTGTTGAAATTTTGATTGACATACAGAAATATTCAAAAATGTTGGAAAATTTTCTTAAGAATCTTAGGAAAATTATATTTATACCTATAACATCAAAAATAAATAACTTAAAGAATAATTTAAAAAATCACCAACTATTTACAAGAATTTTTAAAATAAAAATCAATGTGTATCATATTCAAATAGAATTTAGGAATATTTATAAAAGGTATTCATATTTTTCATTTTTAAAATTAATTTATACAGAGTACAGTTTTTATTTGCAATTTCACGACGGTTTTTTGTACCATGCTTGACCCTATCAGGGCAGAATCAAGGAAAAATATTCTGAAAATGTTTTCATTAGTTATTAAAATACTACAAAGACTTACCTTTAAAATTGTTTTGTCCTTTAAAAATCATGAAATATTTCTTTATAAAATAAATTTTGTTACACTGATTTTACAATTATTCACAATTAATTTCTAATTACAATTATTTCACAATTAAATTAAAATAGTAAAAACTAAATTTTGTAATGTTGAGATAAATATTTTAAGACATTGAAGGTTTGATAAAGTTTTTATATATTAAGAAAGCATATACAGTAAAAATGTTGATTAATCTAATAAATTAAAAATAATAATTATTTATTATCATTTTAACTTTACAGTATTTAAAATCGATTGAAAAATAAAACATAAATAATGAAAAATGAAACCACTTGAAAGTGATAGATGTTATTAACCTAATTTTGAAATCCCATATACAATATTCAATATATTTGAACTTTATAAACCTCCAGTGTCTTATAACGTATTCCTTGTAGAATCAGATAGTCTAAAACATTCCATAAGAATTCCTGAAAGACATAATCATTAAATATTTCCAGACTTCATTACGTGTATTTGAAGTCTTTCCTTTAGGTGTGAATTTTTGAAAACAAAAATCAACCCAAACCTCCTAATAGCCAACAAGTCAACGAAACCGAATCGTGAAGTCGGGCGAACTCGGCCCGAGCTTCGGGTTCGTGCTCGTGCTCGTGCGTTTTCGACTTTACACAAGGCTGGCCGAGTTGACCAAAGTGGGGGAACCTTCCCCATTCATTCTTGGCTCGCTTTTCCTCTCGCCAATTTTCAGGTCGTTTTTGCTCTCGCGCGTTTTTACTTCGCTTCTACGTACGTTTTTTTTTTCGTTCGCTTTTGTTCTGAGCGTTTCAATTATGAGCAAAATTTAAAGTTCAGGAACTGTTCTTTAATTTTCAATGCAAGTATTGAGGTATAAGAACAGGTTTGTAAATCCAATACCCAGAATTGAGAGCCTGGTTAGGTTCCTGAAGCTTCAAGCACCCCGTATTGAATCTGCGTTTCAGGTTTAAGTCGGCCTAAATGAATCGTTAATGCATAATACCTTAAAAGAATTTTCCAAAATTGTTAGGGAAGTTTTAACTGTTATTATAAGAGTATTAAATATTCAGTATTCTAGTTTAGAATTTATGTTAGTGCAACTTGATTTCCACTGATGAACTAAAAATGTATACACATGTCTTAAATTTATGAAAGTTAATAGTTTCGACATTTTTTATTTAACAATTAGCTAATATTAATTAAAATAATAAAATCCAATTACCACAGACTGTTGAGTTATTATTATCGTTCAAATAACGTTTTTGAAACATCGGAATGTCCGTGAACCCAACGTATATCATACGTAATATGGAACGTAAATACAAACGCCTAAGTTGTTACGGCCTTATAACGTTCAAATAAAACAATAAAAATATGTTCTTAATCAAAATCCTGCTGAATAAAAAAAAACTTTCTTAAATTTTCCAGATTCTTTTTCGACATATTTTTAAATCTTCAAAGCTTAGGATTACTCCTCTAAAATAAAACCTCGCTGTCTGGCGCGTCGAGACTCGGAGAGTGGGAGTCGGAAGTTTCGTCTGCTGACCGCTTGAGTCGCAGCGCAGTCTTTCGGGATCTCTCTCGCAATCAACATTTCGCATAGTGTGCATATAAACGGGGCATAAACAACGTTCAGTATCGCTTTTTGGCCCTATGTTTTTGAGTTTCAATATATGTTTCGTAACTTTCAATACTATGGTCATAAGTTTCAATTTATGTGTATTAGGTTTAAATAGTAGGTCATTAGGTTTCATTCCTAGGTTCTTAAGTATCACTATACTCGGTTCTTAGGATTTTATACTAGGTTCATAAGTTTCAATACACGGTTCTTAAGATTCAATACTCGGTTCATAGGTTTCAATACGTTGTTCATAAGTCTCAACGCTAGGTTCTTAAGTTTCAATTCTCAATACTTCAATTCAATGCGCAAGGTTCATGAGCTTCCAATACACGGTTCTTAAGATTCAATACTCGGTTCTTCAGTTTCAATACAAGGTTCTTAATTTTCAATACTTGCTTCTTAAGTTTCAACACAAGGTTCTAAAGTTTCAATACTCGCTTCTCAAGTTTCAATACAAAAGTTTCAGAACTTTCAGGTACATTTAGCACTGTTCTGGGCTTCATCTACTTCTCACTTGAATTTACGGCAAAAATTTCTAAAAGTGTGTGTAAAAATTGAGTGTCGCCAAATTCAACAAGATTCGACGTTTTTGGCCTCACTGATTGAGGAGTAAAAACTTCGGTTGCTCTCTGTCGCCGTTTTCTGTCAACACGACAATTTTCGAAGAAATTATCTGATTAAATTTTTATTTGCATAAAGATAGTATTTGCATACAATTGTATAGAAATACTGCTTTTTTGGAGGTTAATTGAAAAGCATTCATATAGCATGGAGGTATATATATATATATGTATATGTTTGTGTTTGTGTGTATTATTTTTATTCCTAGCGGCTTTCGTATATGTTCAATTACCTACTGAGATAAAAACAAAAAACAATGTAAGGTAGAAAAACAAATTTCACAGACGTAGAAATTTCTTTTAAATTCATTTTTACACTTAATTTTGATCTATATTATTCTTATAAATGAAATTTATGTAGATTAGGGAGAAGTAAGGGAAGGAAGGAGAAGTAGAAGTATGTGAGTGGAATTAGGGGAAGTGGAGGATGGAAAAATAAGGGAAGTGATGGTGGAGAGGAGAAGTAGAAGAGGTATGGGAGTGAAATTAGGGGCAGTAAAAGGTAGAGATGTTAGGGAAGGGATGAGATTGGAAGTGTGGGATGTAAAGAATGTTAGGGGTTGTGATGTAGAGGAGGGAGAATTAAGAGAAGTAAAGATGTTATATTATTATATATTTACCAATAGAAACAAGAAAAACGGGAAAAGCAAGGAATAGAGTACCCACGGTGATCCTCATTTTTTACTTATCGAGTAAGTAAGTATACCATTAAGCCATTTCCCTTTCAGGGTAGGCGTGACACTACCCGATTCGGGTAGTGTTTCTAGGTGGATAGTTTCTTGTAGTAAATAACTACAAGTGTGGGAGAGTAAATGTCAGTAGATGATACTGATTCAGCGAGAAAAGAAATTTTCTACAAGATGTTTCCATAAATATACTAGTGGGCTTTTTCTATTTCACGTAGCCAATTTTGGTTTGCTGACTCCCCCTTTTTGACCTCCTACCCCACTGCCTCACTCGCACAATGAAGTTTCAAAGAGATTTTCTGGTCTGTGTCCTCGTATACCTGTATTTTATAGGACAAATAGCGGTAGATGAAAAATGATATCGACATACGCTCATAGTTTAAACAAAGGTTCTAGAAAACAGATCTTTATTTTCCAATTTTATCTCTTCCGAGGTTCCATTATTGCACAAATTCATATTATGAATTCATGTCATACCGTTTATTGATTGTTTTTATGATAAACCAAATATAAATTTTTTATAAACTATTTTAATTTTACGTTTACTACGTTTTAATTATGGGGAAAATATTTAAAAAGTAAAGAAATCTTTAGAATGTAATTTGAATTCCCATAAATTTAGATTTTTCCATTGGAAAAATATCTCTGTACCGATTATTAAAAAAACGTTCGTAGATAGAACAGCTTTTTAGGATTACTTAAAATGTATTCGCTAAGTATAATTAACAAGTATCAAAAGTGTTAGTGAATAGATTTCAAGCGGCACAGTATGAACACGTTTCGTTTTTAACAATCTACAATGTATATAATGGGTAGAAGACAAAATTGTTTGTAATTTTCCTAATGTCCTAGAAATTTTTATAACTTTCAAATTAAACTTTCGGGCTGGTTTAAGTTTTCATCCGATACTAGACTTTCTCGTTTTTAGGCCAGGTTCCGCACCTGATGTCCGATGCGACGTCAATTTGTACTTTCCTCGAAAGTAACTTAGCCGTTGGATAAACACGTTTTTTATGTTCATTCTGCATTTTAACGCTTTCTTAAATTACAATAATGAATCAAGAATAATTAAAAATAATAAAATTTCACACTTTGCAGCCCAAAATGCTCTTAAAAGAGAGGGAACGGGGTGATTTTTCACAAAAATAGGGGGATAATAGAGAAATAAATTCTATTAAACACCACTAATGTTGATACCATTTGCAATTCTATATGAAACGCTTTAAATTCTTGAGATTTCATGTCACAATATGTTGCATTGCCAACAAAAAAGTTTAATTTTCAACCAAAACAGATTTTCTACCAAAAGAGATAAATTTTTAACCCAAAAAGTCAATTTTTCAATCAAATATTTGAATTCTTAACAAAAATTGATTTGTAACCAATCACTTTCCACCAGTCACTTTCAAAACTTCGAATTGAAAAAATGATTCACATCTGCGCCGCCACGACGCAGCACGAAAAGCATCCTCCAGAGCGCCAAGACTAATGATTTCTAAGAAAGAAAAAATACTTCATTAGGATTTTGGGGACATGTGAAAAGATAACTGCAATATAATAGATTTAATGCTTTCACGATGATTTATTATAATAATATTATATATTTCGGGTTTCAATCATGTGCCGACCTTTCGTGAACATTTCCTGTGATTGGTCAAAAGCCCCACCAGGGGGATTGGGCGAACTTGATTGGCCAATCAATTCGTTTTTTAAAACCCCGGAAGGACGGAAAGCCAAACCGGATTGGTATTATATCCATTTTCTCTCTTGATGTTGTTAGGGTGTTTTAAGATTTCAACTGCTTCTCTCAAATAAAATGCTATGTCCTGTTTCGATATGATGCTCAGCTAGTGCTGATTGCGTGACATGTTTTATCCTGACTTCACTCTCATGTTCCTTTACACATTGGCTTACCGCTCTCCCGGTTTATCAAATATAGACTTTGCCACAAGAGCAAGGTATTTTACATACTCCCGGATTACTGAGAGTTTAATGACTGATTGATTTTGAGATGGGTGGCGGTGAAAGGAGGCACGTAGGTATCTGTTTGTATGTGTGGGTTTTCTGAAAACCTCATGTCCTGATGTATTATCAGAATTTTTGTAAACTAGTACGTTCAAGAAAGGCAATTTTCCGTTTTGTTCAATTTCCATGGTGAACTGGATATTAGGGTGTAATCGATTGATGAATCCGAAAAATTTGTGTAGCTCATGTAGTTCATGTCTCCAGATGACAAAAGTATTGTCAAAGTAACGGCACCAAAATTCTGGTTTAAGCTTGGATCGGTTGAAGATTTTAGTTTTTAGATGTTTCATAAAGAATTTGGCTATCACAGGTGATAGTGGAGATCCCATTGCTGCTCCTCAGGTTTGTTCGTGACATTGGTTATTGAAAGAGAGGTATGTATTATTGAGACAGTGTTCCATCAAAGGTATGAGATCGGAGGGGTGGTTTGCAAAGGATTTAATAATATCGATTGTATCAGAGATTAGCACTTTCGTAATGAGAGATACTACGTCGAAACTCACTAGGATTTCCTGGGGTTGAATGTGAATCTTTTGTATCTTTTTGATGAAGTCAAAGGAGTTTTGGGCGTGTGTGATAGAGTTTCATGTGAAAGGATTCAGTTCTTTGATAAGGAAGCGTGCTAGGTTGTAAGTTTGTGAGTTTATTGCGCTGACGATCTGTCTGAGTGAAATGTTGTTTTTGTGGATTTTTGGGAGTCGGTGAAGTTTTTGAGAGATGGGATTAGTAGGTATTAATTGAGATATTGTTTTGCTGTCAAGTTTAAAGTCTTTTAGAAGGATTTTTGTTTTGCTGACTATTGTCTTTGTGGGGTCTTTTTTAAGTTTTTTATATATATCGTCAGTTAGGAGGTCCATGATTTTGTTGTTTTAGCCTTCTTTATTCATTACTACTGCTGTGTTGCCTTTGTCTGGGGGTTATATTATGATGTCTTTATTACGTTTGAGTTCTATAATTGCTGTTTTTTCTTTGTTAAGTTTGAGAAGGAAAGTTGAGCTTGGCGTAAGATGTTGGCCGTCGTACGCCGTATGTCATTCGCTTTTTGGGTGGAACGGTATATATTGTGGATTCCAAAATACTGATGATTCTCCTTTCGAGATTTTGGAAGGAATTACTACAAAATTATGTCCTTCAGATAAGGCTGAAATAATTTCATTACTGGGAGGCTGGAGAGAGATGTTTTTACTGTGTTAGTTAGTGGTGTGTGCCTCACTGGAAGTAATTTATCAAATTTTATTTTTTGTTTTTGAGTTGGAAGATCTTTAATCCTTTAGGATTGGTCAAATGATATGCGGTCTAATGTAGATCAAATGTCAAATCTGAGGGTATCTGAAAGGTAAAGGTGAAGTTTTAATAATTTTTTGAAGGTAGTGTGCAAGACAAATTTGGTATGGTGTATTCTTTCTTTCAAGAGAAGCAAACTTGTTTTATGTAGAACTGATTTGGATTTAGATGTTGCCAACTGGTTTTTCATTCGTAAGAATTTTGGGACGATGTTGTTGTACCTGCATCATTTCAAGGAAGCTACAGATTTTAATAGCTTAGCTTGAGAAGCCCTGAGCGTACTGAAAGTTTTAGTTCAAGTAAGAAAACTCTCTCTGTAGAGTTCTTTCATACGAAGGATATTAACGCACGCAACGAATATCCTATTTGCATTTTCGCAGAAATTTCTATTCTACAGGTAGACATTTTTTATGATTGCTTATCAATTACGTCATGTTTATTTGTGTCCTTGATTCAAATACTTGCATGAAGTTTTTCCATTGTTCTCGATATGGAAAGTGATACTTTGAGTGTGGAAAACTTAACCGCAAATTTACCTAGAATTACCATAACTTTTTAGAATAACTCTAAGAGAAGATAGTTACAAACAATAGCAAATTGTTCAATTAATTATCTTTGTTGACTTTAATTAATTAGTACCTCACCCTAATTGATGAGTCGCCACAGTCGAAAAATTACAGAAAAAACCGCAACTTCCTAGCATTAGTCTGAGAGGATATTGTTATAAATAACAATTAATAGTTTGAACAATGTATGTACACATCTAGTCATGCGTGGAAAATGGCATTTCATATATAAAAAATAATTTGCATTAAAAAGCACCAAATATAATAATATTGAGCGCCAAAAACTGGCAAAACCAAAATTTTCACTTATAAGCTATTCTCAAAAAGTAATGACTCGATTGAGTTCTATGGCTAATTGTGAAGAAAAATGTTCAGGTTCAACTCGATTCACATAGTGTGTGAGATTCTGAATAAAATTTACGAAAGCGTTTTTTTTTCTTATGAGAAATAGTTGTTAAACTTGATCAGGAACATCTAAATATCATTTTTTTCAACAAAAGAACTCATTTTTTTGGATTCAAGCAAATTTTGAGACGATATGGATATAGTTCGAAACAGGCGATTTTGTAACATTTTCGTTTTCATTCAAACAATAGGAATGTAATCGTGATACTTGTGAACAGGCTACGTCACATCCACCAAGTTAACGTATTTACAAGAGGTTTTTCTCAAAAATTGAGGAATTTAAATATTTACACACTTAATCTATTTTAATTTGCTTTTTTTGCGCCCCATGCCTCCATTTGCAGAAAATATTTGTTTAATTTTTAATGAATTTTAATCAAAAGGAGCTCATTCCATTCCTTAATATATTTTTAGCATTTCCATTCTTCACATTTTTATTTAATATTAGTTAGCAAATTTTTTCATTCGCCAAACGGATAAAGTTCCGAAAACGTCGGACCTCCGACTTTTTTTAAACTACGTATACTTATGTTTTTGACGCGCCAAATATGAATATGATTGTGAAAATTAGCGCAATTTTTATTCTCTTGGGAAAACCCATACAAAACGTATATCGAAATTCACATTTTATGTTATATTAATTTTCAGCCTATGAGTAACGGTTTTCGGGATATTCCAAGTTGAAGATGGAAAATCACAGACATTTCATATTTTCGTTAAACTTTGGAAATGGGAACCTATGTGATCTACACTAATTCTGTAGCCAGTCACAGAAGTTCCTTTATGCCCTCTCCCCGTCGCTCCCCCCTGAGAATTTAATATCTTGAATTTATGCCAAGAAAAATCCAGAAATCTTCTCGCGTTCCCCAGATATGAGTAAAAATGAGGAATTGTATCTGCGTTGGATTTAGATCGGACTGCAGTTATCCGGATCGCTGCCAGCCGAATCAGGCGATTTAAAACATTGCAACATGCCGAAAGATTGTTGCCGCATTTTCTTAAGTCATAGCACAAGTTGAACTCGATTTAGAAAATTCGAGAAATTCTTGATGGATAAAAATTGTTCAATCTGTAAGTTACTAGTGTACTAAAAATTCATGAATGTCTATTTTGTTTCTAGAAAATAAGGTGCTGTCCCATCTGATGTCGTTGTGGTAAATACGTTGAATAAACACACTGTTGACGGTCCGCTCTCCTATACAAGGCGGGATCCTCATTGGTTGAGACCTCGGACAAACCCGCAGAACTTTCAAGGCTGTGCAGTTTTTATACATATGTGCATAGGCTTTCGTTTTACTTCCCGTTTCCTCATACCGAAAGAACCAGTTGCCGGTCATAACCCTGCACACGAAGTTTCAGTAAGTATTGAGCTAGAGTTATGGATAATGGCGTTGAAAAACGATGGAGCATTCCATATTTACAATCCCGCTGCCCCACCTGCATATCGGGTTGCAAAATACTACATGCTTGTTACAATACCAGGAACTACATAGATTTTTTTGGCAATGTTAAAACTGAAAAACCACTTGAGTTTGTTCACCTGGCCCTTGATAAACTATTTGCCGCGGGAGAGAGTTCCGAACCCCCTCGCCATGAATAGCAAGGGGAACAACTACACCAATAAATTCTTTAAGGATATTTCGATGCCTCCATTCAATATGAGTCTATCTGCTGACAGCGCCGTGTATGAGACTATGCGCTGTGTATAAGCATAGGGAATAGTCTCATACAGGGCGCTGTCGGAACATAGACTCATATTGAATGGAGGCGTCGATTTATACATTCTTTATTTAAAACAAAAATTTTACTATTTCTTCCATTCGCCGCCTTTATGTTTTTCATATATCCTAAGTGTGTTAATTTAAATTCCAATTATATGATCTCATATATTCCTGTAAATATACAAACGAGGGGTGTCAATGAGGGCGCTTTTTGGCCGCTAACTGATTGGGCTTAAATTACGTAAGTTTTTTTTTTTGAATGTGACTAATAAATTTCTGAAACGATTTTCCGAATGAGCGTTTCATCAAGGAGAAAACACGGCCTTCATGATAGCATTTTACGTGGGATTTCGAGCAGCTCGACAGATAATTTAACATTTTACCCTGTTCTAAATCTACCCCATTCACCAAACTTGCTCAAAAACAGCTTATGTATATGATGTATAATATATATAAAAGTGATTATTCTAGGCATTTGTCTACGCATTCAAATTCAGCAATATATTCCACCATATAAGGATCATTAAGAAAGATGTGAGTTTAAATCCATGTTTCTGATGCTTTTTCTGCTCAAATCTTCAATAAATAGTGATTTTGTTGTATTTATACTTTCGCACGTGTTTTAAATATTTTTTCACGCCCCTTTCTATTTTCCCATGCTTTTACATATTTTCCCACGCTCCTTCCTTTTTTTCGCTATTTCATATTTTCTCATGCTTTTTTCATACAATCTCACGCCCCTTCCTATTTTTCCACGCTAATTCATATTTTACCAATCCCCTTTCTATTTTTCCACGCTATTTCATATTTTCCTACGCCTGTGCCCTAGGAGAAATATGAAAAAAGTATGGAAAAATATAAAATAGCGTCGGAAAAATATGAAGGGGCGTGGGAATAAATGAATCGGCATGGGAAATTAGGAAGGGGCGTGGAAAAATATTATAAACGCGTAGGCATGCATTTAAATTGACATCTTTCTTAATTATCCTTATTTGGTGGAATATATTCTGGCAAGCCAAGGTGCCGCGTGTACCCACCTAGAAACTCTACCC
>CAKNYM010053008.1:856844-884590 GCA_932195095.1 Andricus curvator
GCGAAGCGCGCGATGAGAATGTGCCCGCGAAGCGGGCAGATTTTTTAATGAACATTCGTCTCTTTTGATACAAATGTAATGTTTTTGTTGAAAATTGAACTTTTTTCTTCAAAATTCAATTTTTCGGATAAAATATCATTTCATTGGTTAAAGGTTCATCATTTTAGTTGAAAATTAATTTCTTTAGTGAAAAATTCACTACATTGTTAAAATTTTAAAGTTTCGTTTGAAGGTTCATCTTTTTTTTCAATTTATTTTTTCGAAGAAAAGTTTAACTATTTGTTTGAAAATTCGCGAGTTTTTTTTTTAATTTCTTTTCTTTCTTTTGGTAAATATTAATTTAACTTTGAAATTGTCTAAAAAATTTCCCGTTTATCTAGGATGATGGAAATTTGTTAGTATACAAATTCACTGGAAAGAGCAAACAAGAGTTACAATAAGTAAGGGAGAAATGTCCGATATGGCTTCCTCATAGAGGGAGGTTTGTAACGACCTCAATTTTTAAATATAATTTTTTGACATATCCCGCTCATCATATCTTGAAAAGTAAAAGAGTTATGATCGTGAAATTTAGAAGAATTGTAGCTCTGACTGATATCCAGGTCTGATAGAATTTTGAGTGAGATCGGCTATATAGAAGTGGTTTTTTTTGCGTCCTTGAGAAGCATCCATTGACCTATTATTGAACCTTCTATGACTCACCAGTACCTATATATGAAATTTCAAAAAAAAAAAATGTATATTCTATTTATATGAGCAAAACTTGGTTCACATTAGCAATACTACAGTACTGTAAATCACATGTTTGTTTGTGTCTTCGAGATGCATCGATTACCCAAATTAAGAACCTCTCATAAAATACCAAAACCTACCAATATCGTTTTACAATTTTTAACAACATTTTTTTCGTTGTTTCATTTTTAGGGATGTGGCTGTTGAAGTTATACATCGTTCATATCTCATAAAACTTTCCATTTTAAGATTTTTGCCTATGTTCTGTAAAATAGTTAGCCCAATTTTTTTTGTCCCAATTTTTTCAGGCATGGTTGAGTAGGATGAAGTAAACTTCATTATAAAGAGGTTCGCCTTGCTCAAAGTGAAATGTCTGCGAGAGCTGCGAGAGGGTTTTTATTGGTGTGCTATTCATGATTCAAATCCACCTGAAGATTCTTCTTTCTCACAAGTCAGGTTCACCTCATGCGACATGCCACATACCTTCACGGAATGAACGGTCAATCGGGATCCCATAGGAAAATCTTCTACTGATTCTACTGTAGCAGGCTGAAATAATGATTCTCTAATCTCGTTCTCATATTGGTGGGTTCAGTGGATTGTGAAACACTAAAGTGGAACTGGGAAATTTTGAATGCCAATAACATACGTAATAATAAATAAGGAAACATTGAATTGATGTGAAGCAATTTATATATGTATTTTAGAATCAAAGTTAGGCTACATTCAGATAAAAAAATTTAGAATAATCTAAGAGACTTTTACTCAGAGTCAGCTCGACGAGTACCTACTCCGAAGCAATCAAAAGTTTTGTCCGCTCTCGTGCTCTCGTTCGCTGCGTCGCGATATTCAAAACTGCCTATTCCCTCACCTTATCTTTTCTCTTTTCACTTACACATGCAGAAAAAATTTTGGCTGATTTAACAAAAACTTGTAGTACATATATCCGTAAAGTACCCAGCACATTTTATATTGTAAATAGTTAACCATGGAATTGTGTCTTCCTGTGTGAATTGTTTACTAGCTTATTTGCAATTGCTAAATATCACAAGACAAGAACATTCCACACAAGCGATTTTCAATATAAATTGTGCAATACCCTTTGCTTACTTGTTTTTAAAAATCGTTCCGTTGTCTGATCGAAAACTTAATCACGCAACCTTAGGTAATTAAACATATTCTTGCATATTTTTCACAAAAGTACTTATTCCCAATCGATTCTGTTTCCGGGTCACCTATTTTGATGAGGATTACCGAGATCTGAACGCAAACGGATTATATTTTTGTTTTTCTTGCGAAGCTTCAAACTCTCGCAAGTGCACTGTCATCTTGAATTGCTGTATGATCTCGTACCTAGTGCGAGTGCGTCATTTTGGAAGATAATTCTTCTTACATTGCCAAATGAGTTAGTAATTTCGTAAATCTTTTGTTCCAGAGTTAGGAAATTATTGATTTTGTTTTGTATAGATTTTCTCTCTACAAAAAAGATTATTCTCAACACAAGTGTTGCCTTGTGAAATTTCTGAAGAGTTCTTTTGACCATTTTTTCTGGTCAGAGCATTTGAGAACCGGCATTGCTTGAAAAAATCGTCAGTTTCGAGCCCATCAAAGTAATGATTTGATACTAAATTAAGTGATTAAGTATAATAATTTTACAAAATCAAAGTACTTCATTCATGAAATATTAGGCTAGAAAATTGGGAACAAATTTAAAATTCAAATGAGTAGAAAATCTAAAGGAACTAGACCAATTTCTCATAATCAGTCGAACAAGAAAACAAACATAATTTTTTTTTTTAGACGAACATCACCTGAACATTGATGTTTTTTAAGAACCTATTATTACATGCCGGTTTGATTTGGTTCATGTATGCTCTTGTAAGTATCGCTGGCATTCCTATATGTATCACTGTATCCTCTCTTGATTTCTTCAATTCTCCGTTCAAACCATAATTCATCTCTGCGTAGTCTGGGTAGGTTTTCGTCTGGCTCGTTTTCTATACGATCTGCTTCACGGTTTGCATGTTCGCATGCTGCAAGGTGTGCAAGTTGGTCTATTTGCATGGTCGATGTTGGTCTGTGTAAAGCAGCAATTTCATCGCGCGCGATAACAAACGAAACTAAACGGCCTGTACCCAATTTCTGAAATTCATCTTGATGCAGAGTATACCACCGGTCTTTAATCATGTCAAATACGACAAGCTGATCATATATGTGGAAACAAGTGCATAGCGGAGCAACAAAATTCTTGTTCAACCATCCAATGATGACATAATCCCTGACTAAGAAGAAACGTGGCCTTGGATCGACCATTTGACGGTCACCTAGTCGTCGAAAATTGTGAAATTTTGCAGTCTTTTGAGTGTGAAATGTTTCCAAGCGAGGCAAGACACCATTGTATCCAGGAAATAATTGCTCTAAAGTCCTCAGTGTTGAACTTCCTAATTCTGTAAGGAGATAAAAAAGGTAAATATTAATATTCATAATTGATATAATATGCATGAGGACGATTAGATATAGGAAAACGAAAACGGGAGAAAGAAGGAAAAGAGAAAAGAAACAAATTTATTTTGGTCTAATGCAAATTCTAAATTAAAATATAGAATAATCTTCAAATTGATTCACTCACTATATCCACATTGAAGCTCTTGGGTTTTTACTAACTTCCCGCGTACTTTTTCCCTTGATTTTTTTCTAACACCCAGTTTTACAGTTTATTAGTATGCATTAGTTTGATATATTATAAAATTCTTTCTCCGTTTGAAGTTTTTGCGATTGAATAAAAATTCATTGTTTTAAGTTATAATATAAAATTGCCATCATTTTAGATCGATATAAGATTCATTTTTATCTGACACGTAAAAAATTAAAAGAATTTTCAAAACATAAATCAGGGTTATCATGTTTACTGTTTAAAATTGAAGGATGTGCAATTGCAAATCTATAACAATAAATACATTATAATTTAATATCTTAAAGATTGAACTCTTCAAAAAAAAAACATTCAGAATTGCATCATTTGCTACTATACATACATACATACATTGATTAGCAGTTCGAACTCGAAAGTTCATTGCCTCACTACCCGATTCGGGTAGTGTTTCTAGGTGGATATTTACTACCAATGTGGGCCCACCACACCCACGACGGGCCAACAGCACGCAGGTATTCCTGAACGGTTACCCATCCAAGTACTAAACGCGCCCAACAATGCTTAACTTCAGTGATCTTACGAGAACTGGTGTTTCCAGCGTGGTATCGCCGTTGGCATTTGCTACTATATGCTCATTAAATATTGAAAACTCTTCAATTGCAAATATTCAGATTTGAAGAATTTTAAATTTACAAATAGTTAAAATCAAAGAATTTTCAATTGTAATTCTTTGAAATTGAACTATTCTCAAAAAAAGTTCAAAATGATATACCTCTGAAATATGAAGCTTGAAAATTGAGTAATTTGTAATCTTATATTTTCATAGTTCCAGAATTTACAATTGCATCTCTTCAAAATTGTAGAACTTTCAATCTTAAATATTTAAAATGGAAGATTTTTCAATCTGGAAATTTTTAGAACAAAATTTATGGATTTTTTAAGTTTTGCAATTAAAAATTGTTCAATTTTGATGAAAATTGAAATTTCGACAATTCAGAAGATTGAGAATTGAAAACCTGATTTTTGATTTCCATAATCGTCAAAATTCAAGAATTTTCATTTACACATTCTTAAAATTTAAGAGTTTTCAATATTAATTTTTCAAAATTGTAGACTTTTGAATTGTTAACTTAGAATATTGAGAAATTTTTCATTCTGAAAATGTACAATGAAAAACGATGCAATTTTCAAGATTTACAATTAAAAATTCTGTAATTTTGATGACTTAAATTCGAAATTTCTTTGATTTCCAAGATTTTAAATTGAAAATTTTACTTTTGATTTCCAAAATGATCAAATATAAAGAATGTTTATTTTGTAAACAAAGTTTATGTTTATGTTTGTAAACGAAGTTTTGAAGCTCTTTAAACATTTGAACAAAATATTTGAAAATATTGAAGCAGTTTGAAAAGATGTCCGAAATTGCCACAAAAGAATCTAGAAGATTTCAAGGCAATTTCTTAATTTTGTAGGATGGAAAAAAAGCCAGGATCAATTCGAAATATTTTAAATGACATTCATTAGGTTTAGAAGATTAAAACGATTTGAAAATAATTAAAAATTCAAAGATTGAAAACAAAAATTTCGAACGGCTCTCCATATGCCATGTAGCAAATTTTTATTTTATATGTATTATTTTATTTTTATTTGTATATGGATGGCCCTAAGGCAGTAGGCACTGCGTAAAATTATATCTACATACGATCATAGTTTAACAAAGGATCTAGGGAAATAGATCTTTATTGCTCTAACTTTATCTCTTTCAGGGCTTCCATTATTGTATATTACACTCATCCCTCGCAATAATGCCGGCCTCAGGTCTGCTCGGCACCGTCACGAGGGAGTTTGTTCATGCCAATACTCAGGACAACATATATCGTATGTAACTCCGGAACAGTATATGTATAACCTGATAAGCGCGATGTGAACAACTTTTAATACGGCACTGACTGCTCGAGCTTATAGGCTGTCAAGGGACACTCAGTCGGGAGACAGAAATAGTCAATCTTATTATAGATATTATAAGGTTGTCGCGAAGCCCCTTGAAGCGGATGATATTCTCAGTGTTTTCCTTTAAACCCTTTCCGTGGACGGCTTACTAGATGTTATGTGTTCAATCACACAATGAACAAGGAACGTATTACGTTTTGCCCATCGAATCTTCTTTTTCAGTTGATGAAAGCGTCTTCTTGTATTTTGATCTATTGTCAGTTTTAGCGCTCGATTTGAATTAGCTCATGCTCTCGCCGCGCCATAAAGTTGACAATTGATGGTCCAGAGGTCGGTGCGATGAATCCGAGCTACGGACTGTCAATTGTAGTGTGTATGATGTAGCGAAAACTTTTCAGATGCAAAGTGTAAAACAAAACCAACGGTTCATCATAAGACTGAGAGACGAATGCATCAACTCAGGACAAGCGTAGACTAGGCAAGACAGTACGCGTCCCCCATGCAATGTCTGATTGATTACATAACATCTGGCAGGAATTTCACTCCCAGATTCTCAAAGTACGCGCGCGAACTGCGGATCGTTCATCACCTACTCAACAAGTCCAAGCTGCTAACCAGCATTCAGCATACTGTTTACAAGATGCGGATAATATATCGAGGATGTCACTCCATCACCACATAACGTGATTCCGGCTAGTTTTCAGGGGAGCGAAGAAAGACGTTATGTGGTGAATATGACAAGCTGACGTTGCTTGGTGATCGCTCTAACGCGATTTACGCACTCCCCAGTGATTTTTGGTCGAACGTAGTTAGTTACTTCGGTGCGCCGCTAGAGGGGACGTCTATTTTGATTAACACCTCATTTTTCATAAAAATGACGTTATGTGGTGATGGAGTGACACCCTCTATATAACGCTAGAAGAATTCTAGAGTGGAGGGAGATGTGGGCCAAAGAAAATAAACCGTTTTTCTCTGAACCATCTTGACCCTTCCAAGACCTTTGAGTTACTGTCGACTATCACCCAAACCAAAGTAGGCCGAAGCATTGTAGAAATGCCTAAGAAGTCAAGCACGCACTGAATCAAGACTCAAAGAACATAGATAGGGTGAAGGAGCTGTGCAGTGCTCTTATAATAGCTAAGGAGGAATTCCCAATTTTCACTATCGAGGAGGTGAAGAAAGCATTCAGAAGCATGAAGAACTATTCCGGTCCGTGACCAGATGGTTCGAAACCTTCTGGTTGAAGAAGCCTTTTTCGAAACAACAGCTTCTGGCTCATATTTTCACCTCATATTTAAATTCGGAATAGCCTATTCTGGAGTGAACGGTGTACGATCGCATGGCGCTTCTCCTACGAATTATAAATTAATAACTTGTCCGAACGCGCTGTATAAGATCTCCACAGCTATCCTAAATGATATAATTGTTCAGACAATTAACTTCACTACCTGAAAACTTCTTATTTGTCTGTTGAAAAGCTCAAAGGTTCATCCACACATCGTAAGGTGCATAGAGAGGCTGGTGCCGCTTTGGAAAACCAGATCCACTATCCCGTCTGGAAGACATGGACGGACAACAAACAACGTCACCTTTTAGCGAGGCATCTTTTAGTGCGACATCATGAGCCCTATCCTCTTTTACCTCCCATTATTTCTCATTATCTCTCGCACTTGTCATTCCTAAGGGTACTACTGCGGCGAACCCGGATATCGAAAGCATTAGGTCACGCATGTATTTTACATGGATGTTCTCAAGATCTATGCTAGAAATAAAGAGCAAGTAGACATTGTTCTAGAATTATCAAAAAGATCACTCGAGACCGAATAGCTTTTCGACAAGAGGATGCACGGCATCTTTTAGAGAAATGTAAATGATTAGTCTAAGTCGTAGGAGCGAACGTTCGCTTTTCTTAAATCTCTTGGATTAAATTCGGAAACGGCGGGTTTCATTTTGGCGTGTAAAAACGTGATTTCCACTTCATCATATCTTCACCAAATTTTGAACGAAGACATTTCCAAGAGATGTGCAGGGCGTGTCAAGCCCATTCCAAAAACCTAGAACACATACTATCTATTTGTCCAACTCATGTGTCAATTTTCGAAAATAAGAAGAGCCGCATATACTGCAACTTTATATTCTCCACAATTTTTTAGTTTGCTAACTCGAGGTCTGACATAGTTCTCTTTGAGTGCCAGCAAAAAACCATGTTTTTTATCGAATTTTTGACACCAGCCGGCAAAAACATCACAGCCCAGAAGAATGAAAGAAAAGAGAGGTATAAAGACCTTATAAGGAAGTCGCGATGGGTATACCCGGAATATTTTGTTAGGCTATTCGCCTTGATCATCGGTGCCGCGAAACTGTAAAAATAATTGACAGCAAGTGAAGTTTTGCATCCCCAATTCCAAAGGAAACGATACCTTGTGGCAGGGTACCTTTCACGCTGCCAAAGTTAATGTTTTTTGCAGGGAAATGGTACCCTGAAATCAGTGTCAGATTCACACTTTGCTTTTCTGTATTAATAGCATAAGAAGCATCCCTGCGTGTCAACGAAATGCAAAGACACTTGCCGGGAAAATGCAGAAGGCTGTCGTCCTTGCGTCACTCTGTGACTTTGAGGTGCACGAGACTTACGCTGGACCATCGTATTGAGTCCATCGCAGACTAAAGTCATCTATCTTATGGTCTTGAGACGTGATTACAGCTGAAGCGTTAGCGTAATTTCGGCGGGAGCGGTTGCAATTTTGTAGAATTGCACCCGCTCTCAGTGAAATGCCGGGGTTGTATACTTGCGGAAAACTTCTAACTACAATATCAGTGAACGATTGAGAGCAAGGTTCCGTGGATGTAAAATATTTTGTATTTATATAGGTTATTAATAGTTTTTAACTGTTTCCTAATTAACATTTCTAGTACAAATTTTGCTTTGTACAATGGTTACCTTGATCATTTGCATGTTCACTACTCGTCTCAACATCATGCAGATATGTTACTCTTCTGGGCGGTATACCTGATGACATCCCTGTAAAACGAAAAAAACGGTTTATGAATTTATAACGTTAAAAAACTTACTAGAAATAGTAAAAGCCAAGTAAAAGAAAAGCGAACATCTTTTTGAAATGTGAGCCATACTTATACATATATTAACCGTAATTGTGAAAATTTTAGTAAGAGAACGCTTCAAACTGTTTAATAATTGAAAATTCTGTTATCCGTTTCTATTTGTATTAGTGTTACCTTCACGATTTGCATTTTTATTACTCCTTCCAACATTTTCCAATGAGCTCCTTGTATTGGGCTGCATACCTGATGATATTTCTGTTGAAAAGACAAAGAATATTCATGAATTTTTTATGTTCAAAATGCATTAAAAATAGTAAAAGCGTAATTCAACTATTTCACTTTCAAGCTTTCGGTACCCCACGCCAATAGGGCTAGAAACAGGGTAGGAAATTTTATTTTACGGGAATTTTAAAATTCGGTAATATTAGAAACTTTTGGGAACTTGCCAATTCGGGAATTTTATTATTCAGGAATTTTAATATTCCCAAATTTTATTACTCTGGAATTTTCAGATTCGGTAATATTAACTGTCCGGAAATTTGGTTATTCTGGAATTTTATTATTCGGGAATTTTCCAATTCGATAATATTATAAATTGTTCGGGAGTTTTATTATTCGAGAATTTTACTATTCGGGAATTTTCCGATTCGGGAATTTCACAGTTTCGAGAATTTTATTTTTCGAGATTATTCAGTCGTTCTTTTTTTACACGGTTGCCTTTTTTACCACAAGTGTATTTAGATATTATTTTTCATTTTGAAAAATCTTTTTAATTCAAAAATATAGTCATTACACATTTATTTATGATTTTATAATTCAATCGAATAGTTTTTAGAAAATAAAGAATAAGGTCCAAATACACTTATCGTGAAGAATCATTTTTTTTCTGTGTAAAAAAAAATTTAACGAAAATCCTGCACCGAAGGAAAATAGACGAGATAACTTGGACTCGATTGCCGGCGCGCGAACGAGAGAAGAAGAGAGTGGGGAAACTCGGTCGAACTGTAAGGATTGGGGGTCTGAATTCCCCTCTGAGGGTTCTCCTCCGCTTCACTGCCTCGAGCTCGGGATTTCTTCAATCGCTTGCACAGAGAAAAAAATATGCCTATAATAGTAAGAACACTAGTCATGCTTTTGTAGCAGGTTTCATTCTTGCTATCCTGGTACAAAATTCATTCATTTTAAGCAAGAATCCCTTTATTCTAAAAAAGTACAAAGCTTCATGCTTTTAAAGCCGTTATCCCTTGCGAAAATAGCTCGAACTTCGCCTTGCTACGGTTGTAAGAAAACTCATCCTATTAGAGTATGAGTACTCTGACAAAAGAGATATTGGGCCACGCGCAAGCGCCGGGAGGCGTGGCCTAATATATCTTTTGTAAGAGTACTCCTACTCTAATATGATGAGTTTTCTTACAACCGTTGCAAGGCAAAGTTGGAGCTATTTCCGCAAGGCACAACTGCTCTAAGGGCATGTGACTCTAGCAATAACGGCATGCGCTTGATTCTTTTATAGTATAGGACATTTAATGCTAAAAATGTCTAACCTGATGCCAATATTGGTAGAAATTCATACCAATTTCGCACATGAAGTTCCGTGCTGTAATATTAAGAGCTCAGCCTACTATAACAGTGCGATTTTTTTCTCCGTGTGCCCTGTAAAATTTCACTTTTGCCTAATAGGTCCCTTTTCTCGGATCGCGTCACATATATGTGTTATGTGAAACCAGTACGAATCGTAAAATAATTGACAATTGCTTGCGCCACCACGTAAGATAAGGGTCTTGCTTCCTTCAAAATCGATTTGAAATTTTTTCTCTACTTCTGTTTTGATTTTATCTTTACTTTCCTTGACTAGTAGTTTTACTTTCCTCCTTTTGTATCTGTAATCATGTTCAAGTAAATTTCTCTTCTCATTGCTAAGGCCTGTGGACTTCAACTTTCTTTTATACGCATTTTTTCTTTTGTGGGCGTCTGCGCACATTTCATCATTTCCCCATGCATCACCAGACATTCTTCCTACAACCGCCGTACCACACACTTCAGTCGCACTTCTAGTCCACGTGCCCTTTATACCTTTATTGCATATTATCGCCTTGTAAGTTACCCTATCTATGCGTTCGTATGTCCTATTCTGAAAATCTATTCGCACTTCTGGTTTCTGTAATTTTTTTATTTTTATTCGCGCTTGTTTTGTCTCTTTGGTTCTTTTTCTTCAACATCCTTGACGTAAGTTCATTTTTGAGACTAAAAATCAATATTCTCAGAATAGAATCAAAAATCATCTGCTCAATTGAACTCTTTTGTTGAAAATTCATTTTTTTAAACATTTATCATTGAAGTTTAAAATTCATCTCTTATGTTGAAAATGTAACTATTTTGTTGACAATTAGTTTTTTGTTGTGGCTAATTAATTTTTTTAACTAACAATGTAACTTTTCCACTCTTGGTTGAAATTTGATATTTTCATTGAAAATTGATCTTTTCTAGTTGAAAATTCATATATTTTGTTCAAAATTCAACTTTTTTTCCAAAATAAATCCTTTTTGGTTAAAAATGCAAATGTTTGGGTCTAAATTAATCTGGTTTGATTGAGAATTCAACAAGTTGGTAGAAAATTAAATTATCTGGTTTAAAATTAACTTTTTTGTTCAAAATTCGTATTTTTGATTTAAATTGAACTATTTGTTTAAGAATTAAAGTGTTTTTATGAAAATTAAACTTTTTGGTAGAAAATAAACTTAAAAAAAAAAACATTTTTTCAGGTTAGAGATTCAATCTGTTTGTAGATAACTTGTCCTTTGGCTTTAAAATTCAACCATTTTATTGAAAATTGATATATTTGGTTGAAAATTCGTGTTTTTTGGTAGAACATTATTCATCTTTTCTTTTGGAAACATAATTATTTTGTTAAAAATTCTCTTCTTCTTTGTTGAGAATTAATTTGTTTAACTAACAATGTAACTGTTTCCTTTTTGATTCAAAATTTATATTTTGTATTAAAAATTAATCTTTTCTAGTTGAAAATTCAGAGTTCGCTGATGGAACTTTTATAAATAACAATAAATTCTTGAAAGGAAATCCCGCTGCTTTGATAATAATTATAGGGTATCAGGACGCTTTTGAACTTGTGTGTTTAATTGGACCTGCCAAAAATTTTATAAAATGCTGGCTGTGTAATGCACTTATGTGAAGTTAGACAATTATCTTCGATCACATACTGATGATATAAAGCTAGTTGTTCTTTGAAGAGAGAAATATTTTATCATCAAAAAGTGTATGGAGTAGTGATGCAGAGCTTGAAAGTTATTATACAAACAGGTAAAGGAACCCTCATATTTTTTGTTGGCGATAATTTTGGCAGTCATTTTCTAGGATGCTTCAAGTTTTAGCAAGACAATTTATTTTTGTAGGTATTGTTTGATAACCTGGAAAGAATTTCATGCCAAAGAGGGTGCTTGGAAAGTATATGCAGTAAAAAATATTCAATCTTATAATACAACTTCAAAGAAGATGAAGAAAACCATCTTAAAAGCTACCAGGGTGTTAAGTTCAATTTGATATTCAATGCATTATCCACGGATTATTTATGTAATCCAGGTCTACGTCCCTGCCTTAGACACAATTCATTGAAAGGTTTAGTGGCGTATGCTTTGAAACTAGTTACTGATTTTTTGTGCAAAGAAATGGTTTTTCATTTCTAAACATAATAATCAAATTGAAACACTTCCGTCTTGAAGTGATGATATAAAATATAGGCCACACATAGTAAAAAAAAGAACAGTAGAATAGTAGGTGGAGCCCGTCAAGATTGACAATTTCTGAGACTTTTCCCTTAATAATGAACAACTATATTAGATATCAAATATCAAATATCAAATATTGTTGTTGAAATTTTTGGTAGAAAATTCATCTTTTTGGTTTAAATTGAACCTTTCTCATGAAAATTCATATTTCTCAGTTGAAGAATATATGCGAGATCCCGTAAATACATCTTTTAAAGAAGAAGAAGGATAATCTGATATACGAAAGTTTTGTATTAATATGAATTTTATAATTTAATTCGACAATTATAGATATTATGTTATAGTGTTATATATTTACCAATGGAATCAAGGAACACGGCAAAAGCGAGGAATAGAGTACCGACGGCGATTCTCATTTTTTACTAGTCGATTAGATGAGAGTAAATGGCAGTAGATGATACTGATTCAGCGAGAAAATTAATTTTCTACAAGATGTTTTCATGTATATACTAGTGGGCTTTTCGTATTCCACGTAGCCAATTTTGATTTGCGTCACATACGGACAGTCACTAGTCTCTATCTTACTCGACAAACAATTATTCATTCAACAATAAATTTTCATAAAGATTTTCTGGTCTGTTTCCTTGTATATATGTATGCTGTAAAATAAATAGAGGCATATCAAAATTATTTCAACATACGTATACAGTTTAAACAAAGGTTCGAGAAAAACATATCTTTATTGGTACAACTTCATCTCTTCCAAGGCTTTAATTATTGCACACATTTATATGATGGGTCCATTTGATATCGTTTTTCGATTTTTTCAACAATAAACCAAATGCAAATTTCTCCTAAACTATTTTGAATCTTCATAGACTTCGTTTAAACTATGGAAGAAATATTTTTAAAAATATTATTATAAATATATGAGTTATCATAAGTTATTTAAAATCTATTCACTGAATATGATTGATAAGTATCAAATACGTCATCGAATAGAATTCAAGCGACATAGTATGAAAACGTTTCATTTATGTCAACTCATAATGTATATAATGGGTAGAACATGAAATTGTTTGTCTTCTTTCACGTTCAAATAGCGTCAAGGAGAATAAATAGAGATGGAGTTTAAAACGATTATTATTTATCTGTATTTAAAATGTAAAGTAAAATTTCTAATAACACAATATTTCGTACAATTTATAACCAATTCAAAAACATTTTATGGCATCATTGTACTACTTTCAACTACAAATGTATGCATTATTTTAACCAGTTAAATTCAGAAAAAATCGACATTTTTGTGTTCGTTGAGTAAATTTTTCAAAAAAATTATACACAGGAAAATGCTGGTGATAACTTTGTTACAGGTCAAATGTCAATGGTTTAAAAATTAGAATTTTCATTCTCATATTTGTACGCCTGAACATAGATGCACATCTAGGAAAAATTGATCATCTGGAGCAAGTCGATTACAATAATATTGACCTAATTTTTATTTTTTCTTCTATCAGTAGAGCGTATTAGTGATTAGTAAATCCGTGTCATTAACATCGACATAGTTGAAAGTTCAAGCAAAAGAAACGAATTTTCAAAAACATAGTTGATATTTTAACAGAATAGTACAATTTTAAACCCAAGAAGACGGATTTATTAGAAGGCAGAATTTCCATCAAAAAAGTTAATTTTCAAACAAAAAAGATGACTTGTCTACCATAATGACTTGAATAGATGTCTTATAAATTAAAGTATAGTCACCTCTTAAGGAATGTTTAAGGAATAATTTTCACCCAATAACTTTCAATTTTGACCCCGCAATCCCCTTTCACTGTGTCTAGAAAATGCCTAAAAAAATGCAAAATAGCAGTTTTCTATCAAATTGATGCTGAGGACGATATTTTTTGAAATTTTTTATCATGGATAATTTTTAATTGATAAGTGAATTGATTTCAAGTACTTTTTTAGTCATTTTGAATGTCAAGTCTAGTACTTATTCTTAACATATTTGGTGATTATTTACACAATTTTAATTCGTTTAAACTATTTTTTTTTTCTCAAAGGCGTGAAAAGTTATTATCATTGAAAGCCGACATTTTACAGGAATAAATTTGGACCACCTAACGTCTACTATAAGGACCTATTTAAGGCTTTAAGAAACTAATATAGATTCTACAGTATTTGTTAAAAGAACTAAAAAGATGGATTGCATCCTTTCATATCTTGAACTAATATTTTAGAAATTACTGAAAGAAAAAGAAGTTATTCCTTTTTTTTAAATTTTCTTTTAAAATAATTGTTGTAACGATTTTAGTTATAGAGAAATTTACTTTTGAATTTAGAAACTGTGGAGTTGTAAAAAATATCTTCCCCAAAAATAAGCCATCACTTAATAAACTCATAGAAAGATTATTTTTTTCAGAGATCTGATTTTCAGTACGACAACTACCTCAAGTCTTCCAAAAAGCATTCTAAAATTCTTTTAATTTAAAATTTAAGATTAAAATAAGAAAAATTCTAAGCCAGAAGATTTTAGAATTATGCAACATTATGCAAAGTTGCATTATATCATTCGATATAAAATTTGCGTTATTTAAAGTAATTGGATAGACCTTTCCTTTGATTTGTAAAATTCCTAGTCAAAAAGGAATTCACTGTCATTTTCTTTAAATTTTAAAGGCCCATGCATAAACGTCGGGTAAGCATTAATAGCGAGCGCAAAGCACCGGATCTAACAGACAAACGCGTTTCTTTTTTAATTGTTTTCATTAAGAGTGTGAAGAATTGTGTTTCATATAAGAAATACTCTAAAAGATATTCTGATTGAGAATCGGGTGCCTAATGGAAATTCTGCAATTTATTTTGTACTCATTTTTTCAACCTCACCGCTGCTAATGTTTATTTTCCCCCTCTTTGGCTTTGAAGGATCATTTTTAAATAGTCCACGAAAAACCTGATTTCTGTCCGGTAATTTTTCCAATATTGCCCAGACGTCACCATTGGGCGTTGATAATACAATTTGTTCCTCGGTTGGTATGGATATAAGGACAAATCTTCGGTTTCTCATTCGAATTGGTTTTTCGGGAGGAAACACATATCTTCGAAGTTCGAATATCCGGTCCGCATTCTTGTGGGGGATTAGTCGAATAAGTCTAAGGTCATCAAATTTATATCCAAGTACGCGAGGAAAATTTTGAATGAGAGAAGAAAACGTACACCTCTCAGGAAGAGAAGTATCGGCAGGTGGTGGAGACCGGGCAGAAGAATGATATCTGGCAGAAGGAGACCTGGACCTGGCACGAGAAGGGGACTCGATAGGTGGTCGAGACCAGGCAGAAAAATGATGTATGGCAAGAGAAAGAGTTGTGTCTGGAGAATGTCTGGCAGGAGAAGAAGAAGAAGCAGAAGAAGGTCCACAACCAAGAATATCAGGATTACTGCAGCCATGAGGAAAACCCCTGGACTGTGAAACTAATTCTGCACGAAGAAATAGAGGATTACATTTTTTTTTAAATGCAATCGTATTTTAATATCTCATGAGTTGTAAATGTGGTTGTTCTTATGGAACCGTATTATACTACAGCCTATCAGTTTTTCTCGCTGAATGTCTCTGGGTCCTGAAATCTTTTCAAACAAGCGTTAAATTTCAATTCTTAGGACAAAAAGCTGTAGCTTTTGGCTTTTTCAAAACACATCCGAAAACCCCGTTTATAGTTTATAGTTATTATAACTTAACGCCTCTTTTACTGAATTTCAAAATCTTTGAAACAGTTGAAATAGTTAACTATAGTTTAAAAATGAAATATTTTCAAATATCACCCACATAAGACTCTTTTATGGGGTCTTTCATAGAACCCTTTCACTGTTATGAGATTAAGACCTGTTCCAATAACTAAAATTATAAAGACATGGCTCAATTAAATTCTAATAAGTTTTTAATTAATTTGTAATTATTTTAATAATTAATTTAATTCTTTTTCTTAAAATTATATCAGGAAATTAATTCAGCTAATTAAAATTTAATTTATCAACATTTTACCAAATTTTAATTTTTCTCACTGACTCTAATCCTCTAACAATGGAAATGTCGTGTCAAGCGTGCAACCGCTCGCATGGTGGCCCTGCCTCTCCCTGTAAAGTGCGAAAAAAGTCTGGGAAACGCTGTTTAATATGGTCTCTGACGGTTAGACCAATCTGAATTTTATATCTGGATATGTCCGTTTTCTTACGGCCAGACGGACTGGATCAATCCGGACTGTATCTGCTCATGCCCGTATTCTGTACGGTCTGACGGACACGATTAACCCAGACCTCATCTGGTTAAGTTCGAAATTTGTGAGGTCTGATGAATGCGGATGAATGAGAGGATCATTTAGACGTTAATTAACCTATCTCTTTTTTATTTCAATTTTATAATTGTTTTTTTCTCTAACAATTCTCAAGTCCCAATGGAATGAATAAAACGAAAAGATTCACTTCCTTCGTAAAGTTGTAATTCTCTCTAGAGATTCGTAATATTCAACAGGAGTTTAACATTGACCTTTTTAGGGTCAATACTCTCTAGAGAGTTTCTTTACAAAGCAAGGATATATAAATATGCTGGTGTATCCTTTGACCTGAAGCCTCAAACAATAAATTTCTTTTAATGTATTCGATTATGGGCATTTATGGCATACAAAAGGATTATCCATGAATTAGACAATTTTGCTTTCAAAATATCGGTCATCGTTTATATGACCTGTCTATCAGACATTTGAATCCTCAAGAAGCGAGGGTGCTGTAAGAGTACGTTCGAAGCCTACAGTACGGCTAAGGAATTTCGCGTCGTATGTAGCGCCCTATTGTTCTTAATTTGACGGCGGAAGTGCTGAAGCGAGTATTTGCGAGGTGGCTCGACTTTAAGAGAATTTATTCTCACAAATTATAGGTTTAAAACTTGGGATTGTAAGTCCCATTCAGAAAGAGATATTTCTCTCTGCTTCTCTTATTCACAGCAAATTATTTTCGCAACCAGGTGTGCTATTCTCGAGACCACTCTAATATTTTTAGCATGGTAATATTTTAGAGCGGTTGTTTCGTGCACTAAAATTTTGCGAGCAATTTCGGTATTCTCGAGATCGGTTCTTGACCACTCTAAACGAAAATGGTGTACCATTTATAATGCGACTTTGCCGATATCAATTTTCGAGTGGGAGCGGAGGATTGACCAATGAAATGCTGAGTACAGAAGTAAGTTATACTGCTTACGTTCAACGTTGACGTTCGTAGACGCCGCAAAAAGGTAGGTTAGAAAAATTTATATTTCATGTTTATATATTAACATCATTGCAATACAGTGAACGGATATAGTCTTCTTACATATAGAAATTCAGTAATTTAATTTCATATATAGTAATTTGTTGATAAAATTGTGATTTCCATTGATATACGCTTAGAGACGCCGCCGCAAAGATAGGTTAGAAAATTTATGTTTGAGCTTTAGTAATGTTCTGTGTTTTATAATTGGAATTTATTTTACAGATATACCAAAGACGGCAGAAATTACTAAAATAAGACGCGGCAGAATATGAGTCCTGAGCAAAAGGAGCTGTTGGTGGCCTTTGTGACTAAAAAACCGAAACTAATAGCCGGGAAATTCACAGCGGACTTTGCCTATACGGATTCACAGAAGTTGTGGGAGACGTGTGCCAGCTGCTGCAATGCCGCTCCCGGAACAAAGAAAGATTGGAAGACGTGGAGGAAGGTGCGTGATTAATACATTTTATTTTACTATTATTTGTTTTCTTCAATTATGTTTCCCTACATCACAGAAGCAATTGTGAGGAAAGGTTATCAAATTATTTTGTGCGGCACTCATTTTTCCTTTAAATATCTTTTAAAATTCTTTGAAATATTTTTAAAATCAGTTTAAATCTCTTAACATCCATCAAGATATCTTTCAAATTCTTCGAAATCTCATAAAGTATCTTTAATATCGTCTGAAAAAAATAAGTGGTACCACTGAAAATTTAAATTGAGAAACTTTTAAATTTTTTCCTAAATAAGAAATTTTGCTTTGGTTGGAGTGATATAGTTCGTTACTGGAAGACTCAAGGTGATTTCTGAAAAAAAACACATGAAAATCCATTTAGAATCTGTCAGGTGATTTTTTTCCAAAAAAGGTACTTTGTTCCACTATGCACCGATTGAGAACGATTGGGAACGATTGAGAAATTGAGGAAGCGTAATCGTTTCCAATTGATTCCAATCGATTATTTCTAGAGGGTAAGAAGAAGTTCCTTAGGTTCTGAAATGAAGTAATTATTTATCTATCATGAAACGAATATAATTCTCTTTTTTACTTCAAAAAGTTTTTAGTTTAAAAATGAGATGATTACCTTATAAAGTCCTTAGCATTAGTGCTAATGATGAATCACTATTGTTCATATGGTAAATTTTTGGTTTCGTATATTTTTAATATTGTCATTTGTTGTGAACAATTAAGAATGTAAAAAAATGGTGGGAAGGAGAGTTCCAGACACTTCTTCACAATGTTTTTTACTTTCTTACAACAATCCTCAATAGTGAAAATACAAAAAAAATGTATCATATGGACAGAGAAAATGAAAACCATTTTCACCTACTTCCTTGAAGATTCACTAGAGACTTGTTGTTAAAAACAAAAAACGACAACGGAATGTTGCCAAAAACGTTCATCGACATGTTGTGCCAATGCTGACTATTTCCGTCAATACTTTATTATTTTATTGATTTTAATTACATTATCAGTTATATTATTTTCACTCTTAAAAATATAAATCTACGCTACGCTATCATTAGCAATTTTTGAATTGTTATTTAAAATTTTTAATTCAAACATTTCTTTCCCAAATTAAACAATTTTTAAATGAAACAAACAGATCCGTAACGTAATGTAATATTTTAGACTGAAACATAATACAATTGGAAAATTGTTTTATTATTGAACAGATACAGAATAATTTTGTAAATACAATAATCGTTCAATTTTCAGTTCAAGAACTAAAGTTAGAAGTGAAAAATTATGAATCAATTTATACTTACAGTTGATCAACTTAGAACGTTTTTTGTTAAAAGATTTATATTCCAAACTCTTTTAAATTTTCGTTGTTGAAGGCAGTTTAGCCAAAAATCAGGTATCTCAAGGAATATTTGCCTATAATTCAAATATTTGAAATGATATTACCAGTCATGTCTTGAAAACGATGAAGAATTATTCTTTTTAATGAAACAAGTTTAAAACCGGTTATTCAAAAACGGTTGATTTTTAAAAAACCGTGGCTTATTTTTACGGAAAAAACATTCCGTATAACTGTACTGCGTTTGATTTGGAGAATAAGTTAGTAATCTTTAAACATAGTTACCTAGTTTGAAAACATTTTCTTTTAAAATAATTGTAACGATTTGAACCAGAAAAAAATTTACTTTTAAACTTGGAAAAGTTTGTGAAAATTAATGTTTTTTGTATGTTTGAATATTTTTTATTAAAAATAATTTTTTTTTTAATTGACATAGCATCATCAGTAATATTATTTGAATTCTCAAAGTCATAGAAAAGCTTTTTTTCAAAGATCTGATTTTCCGTAAAACTACCTTAATTCTTCCAAACCTCATTCTAAAATTCTTCAAATTGAAAATGTACGATCAAAATAAAAAATTTTTAAACCAAAATATTTGAGAATTACGCATTGTAAACTAAATGATTTCATAATTGCAGAAGTTAAGAAGTTAACGTAACATCTATGAAAAGTTTGAATTGTACTCATACAAAATTGGATTTATATCATATGATATGAAATTCAAGATATTTGAAGTGATTGGATAGCTTTTTTTTCGAAAAACTTGTAAAATTTCTAGTCAAAATGAAATCCAGTGTTATTGCCTTCACTTTTGAATATTTTATGCATAGACGCAGAGTAAACAGAAAGACTGAGCGCGAAGCGCCAGATCTCATTAAACGAGCGTTCATACAAGAAATACTTTAAAAACCGTTTTGATTGTAATTTTTTGTTTGCCTACTGGACATTCCGCGATTTCTTCGCTGGTCATTTCTTCAACCTCACCGCTGTCTATGTTTATTTTCCCCCTTTTTTGCCTCACAAAAGTAGGTTTATATAGTCCTCGAAAAATCTGGTGTCTGTCCGGTAATTTTTCCAATATTGCACAGACGTCACCATTGAGCGTTGATAATACAATTTGTTCTTCGGATGGCAAGGGTAGAGGTTCATTCCGGCAGTTTCTCAATCCTAACGGTTTGTCGGGAGGAAAAACGTATCTTCGAAGTTTGAATATACTGTTCTGATTCTTCTCGGGAATAAGTCGAATAGAGTCAAGTTGATCAAATTTGTATCCAAGTACGCGAGAAAAAATTTGTCGGAGAGCATCAACCTTGCACGTGAAACGAACGGAACGCTTGGCAGGTGGTGCAGACCCGGAAGAAGAATGAAGTCTGGCAGAAGGAGATCTAGACCTGGCACGAAGAGGAGACTCGATATGTGGTCGAGGCCCGGAAGAAGAACGAGGCCTGGCAGGAGTAGGAGAAGAGGGTCTACAACTAGTTACATCAGGATTAGCGTCGTCATTGGAAGAACACTTGGACTGCGAACCTAATTCTGCAAAAAGAAAAGAGGATTACATTTTCTCAAGTGCACAATCTTATTTTTGATATATCATGAGTTGTAAATGTGGTTGTAATCAATGAATTCAAACAAGTTTTGAATTTTAATTCTCAAAGTATATATTTCTATAGGAAATCGACTGGTTCTTATTTTTCTTTGGACAAAAAAGTTGTTGCTTTTGCCATCTTCGAAGCACTGCCGAAAATCCCGTTTTTTTAGAAAATAAATTTTTCTGTCAAAACATTCTAAATTATTGCTTCATATTTATTATACTGATCAAACACCTGTTTATTGAATTTCAAAATCTTGGAAACAGTGGCATACATGGCGAATTTATTTTGAAAAATGTACTTTATTATTTAACAAAAGATTTTGCGAATCCCGAAAAAGAATGAATTCATTTTTTTTAAATCATATTTAGAGATACCGCAAGCTCCATGAAATTCAACACGTATTCCCCATAAGAAAAAATTGTGTTATTTTAAGTATTAAAAAATTTAAAAAATTGTCAATAATTTATCGTATATTATTGGTAGTTTATCAGTTATTAATAGTAGCTTATTACTTCGAGTTTGTCCAATCAATATTCACTACTCACAATCAGTCTGTGAACCGTCAACCGATGATGAAGTGAGATTATGATTCCGTCAGTCCTAGAAAGAAATACTGATTCGAAATGGCGAGTTTTTGGACTAATTATGATTTTTTTTCAAATACAAATCGTTCCCAATAGATGAAATACTACTTTCTTCCAATAATTAATGTTCGCATAAATTGTTTTATCAAATTAATACTGCTTGTTAGCAAATTTGTCTTAGAATAAAGTTACAAAGTCGCGGCTTTTTCTGAATTTTTCAACTTATTTTTATCTTTTCCTTTCGATCGAGGCAATACTAAATTTAATTCAAAACAAATAATTGTTGGGGGAATTTGTTATTGTTTGTAATACTATTTTCTTGAAAAAATTCTAGTAAATTGCGGTTTTTATCAAAATGTAACACTTTTTGTCAACATTTTACTTAGAGCGAGGTAATAATTATTGCAACTTAACAAACATTATTGTTTAAACACATTATAATCATTTATAACTATCTTCTCGTATAATAATGTTGGATAGTTGCGGTTTTTTCTTACATTTTTAGCTTTTATTTTAGTTTTTAGTTATGAACAAACAGTAAATATCAATACTAATTTAAACGAAATGACTATCAGTAAGTACTAAAAGTAACATTTATATTTAATATGATTTATATAGATAATTTGCAAGAATATTTTATATATCTAATTTATGTACGAAAAATATATTTACAAAAAACAAAGAGATTGTTCAAAAAATTATTCTCTCTATTGTGTATTTATTATTTGTCCATAACTAAAAAGCTAAAGCAAAGTTGAAAATTTAAGAAAAAACTGCAACTTTCATTATCTAAGTGAAGATAGTTATAAATAATAATAAATTGTCTAAATAATTATGTTTCTTATCTTAAATTAGTTATTACCTCACTGAGCGAACAGTTGGCAAAAGGTGGAAAATTTTAGAAAAAAACCGTTACCATTTACCATAGCTATAGGATAAAATAGCTACAAATAATAATTTGCCTACACACTTATGTTTGTTTAATTTTATTAATTTTCATTTCGCTCTCAGTAAAAAGTGGACAATAAGTTCAATATTTCAGTAAAAGCCGCAACTTCCTAGGATTACTCAGAGAGAATGTTATTTAATATATTAATAAATTGTTCAAAAAGTTGTGTTTGTCAACTTGCATTAACTATTACCTCACTTTAAATGAAAGCAAAAGAAATCGAAAGTAAAAAATCGAAAATTCCCATTTTTATCGCACAAAAAATAATGAAAAATTAAAAAATCCATTTTGCAGTCAAACTATGCAAGATAAGAAAAAAGATACATGGACTAAAATTGTGCACCCAAAAAAGATTTACAAATTTTTTTCAATCACTTTTTGATGGGACGCGTAGTTTTGGTTTTACTTGTAAAAAATAAGATTAGAAATAACAAAAATGGAAAGACAAAAATTGTTCTAACAAAAAAGAAACTACGAATTTTTCATAAACTTTTTATATAAAAATACATTGAAAATAAAAAATAAACTTTTTGGAAAAACGACACAAGCTACAATAACAGATTATTTAACAACATTTTTCGCCTAAATTATTATATCTATAAATTTTCTAAGATCCACTTTACGCTGAGATGAGTATTTTTGGTTTAAATGATAAAAATAACATTGAAAATAAACAAATTGAATTTATGAAAAAAGGATACAAGTTGCAATAACATGTTTAATAACAAAATTGTTTTTTTTAATGGGAAGCACACTTTTTTTTAATTATAAAAACATGATGAAAACATGTTATCTACCCGGTTAGTTGGATGGATAGCGGGGTAGGATAAACAGGGCTTAGGCGAGGAGGAGGGGGGGGAAAAAGCGTGAGAGGAGGTACGGATGGCGTACGAGGAAGGAGGGAGCGTCTGTTTTTCTCTCGTAGGAGTGAGAGAGAGAGAAAGAGGTAGAGGAAAGAAAGGAGTAAGCTGGTGAGGCGGTGATAAGGCGCAAGTAGGGCCCGGGCTAGTTCTGTCTAGCGGGACGTGGGGGCGTCTGAGCTTGCGTTCTCTTGTGTAGCCACGTGTCTAACCCTTTCATCCCTTGTGGTAAATCCTTTTGGCTCGCGGGTAGTGGCAACGTAACCCGTTTAATGTCGCCCTTCATGAGGCGCTGCCATGCAGAGAGACCGTCCATGACGGGAAAGCGTGCAGAGAGAGAGAGAGAAAAGATGTGGTCGCCGAGTGCGGCATTTGTTTTTATTTTTGTGTTGGGGGGGGGAGGAAGAAGGATAGGAAAGGAGAGGTGGTGTCCGAAGGCCTAGGTGGGTTGGTCCACGAACGACTCTGCCTACCCGGTAGGGATGGGTAGTTGAGAGATCGCCCGGCGGTGACCCCTTTGTTTTTTTTTCTTTATTTCATTTTATTCATTAATTAAAATTTTTATTTCATTTTTCATTCATTAATTAAAAAATTCTCTCCTTTATTTGTGCTAAAAATGAAACCTGAAATCATTGAAACAATGAGCCTGAAAATATATTGGAAACGTGAAATAGTTGAGAGAAAGATACTAGAATTGTAAGTTTCGTCGGTGTGAGTTTCCTCGGAATCGTTTGGCTGGAGGAGAGAGTAACGAGGGAGAGAATGTCTCCGGGGTTTGATCTGCCGATAAAAATAAGACGTCGTCGTCGTTCGTTCCTGGTTCCTCGATAACTCGAATAGGAACCGGAGTTTGTACCTGGTCCTCCTCGGCTGGACGAACTGGTGAAGGTTCGACCGGACGAGCAGGAGAGGTCGAAGCCGCTTCGTCGGCGATACGGGGTGTCCCAGAAGAGAGTTGGGCCCGTATCTCGAGGAATTCGTGCGGTGCTGGAAGTGGTGCCGACGGTGGTACTTTCAACCCCCTCGGACAGGGAGGAGAGTTGAAACAATTAATGACTAAAGGTGCCCGACTGGTACCGGCCACAGGTGATTGATCGCGGCGAGTCAAATTTACCGGCGGAAAAACGTGCCGAGGATCCTCGAAGAACTTGGGAACCTTGAGTGTTAAAGGCACCGCGCGATTGACAGGTGGCCGCCTACGTCGAGGGTCGTGGGTATCGGGGTGTCCCCGTCGGATCTCGAGCAAATTCCATTCCCCCTCCGGGAATAGATCTGGGTTCTCTGGGTTGTAGGGTCGCACGACGGCGTGTCGTGCTCGTTCTGCTGCTGCTCCTTGTTGCTGCTCTTCCGCAGCGCGCCTGGCTTCTTCCGCTGCCCGGCGTTGTTCTTCTTGAATGCGGCGGGCCCGCAACTCCTCGGCCCGTCGGACTCTCTCAAGAGCGACCTGTAGTTGACGCTCTAGAGCGGCGAGCTGTCGCTCGGCGCGACGGCGTTCCCGTTCCTCTACGGGTAGCGCGTCCTCCTCCGCTTGCCGCAGCCGACGCCAACGCGTCCGCTGATTAGGGCGTGTGTTCCGAGCACTCCCTGTCATCAAGGGTGGTATTAGTGTAGGAACTACCCGTACACAGCCCGGACGTAGCACAGATGTCGATGTGGATGAGTGACTGTACACTCGCGTGCGCCACGAAACTCGTGGAGAACGTCAAGCCTCACACCGTAAAGCTGCTCTTTCTATATCGAGTGCCGACCCTGAGGCCAACTCCAGGCTATAGAAAGAGGAACTTAATCCGCAAACGGAGGACCAACCTGCCGGCCGGACTCCGCTCAACAGAACGGCGAGACAACGTTCCCTGCACTCCACACTGTCACTTCACGAGCACAAAATAAAACACAACACAAAGAAAGCACACTTGAATGAACGGAGAAACCGAGTCACAAAAAAAAAAAACAATACTGAACGACGCTGGCGGAACTCCTGGTGGATTGAAGACGACCGAATGGATCCTGGCTGGAAAGTGAGATCGTAGAGAGTTAGATGACCGAATGGAAAGGTGAGATTCACTTGGAAAGAGAAATAAAAGCTGAAGGCTTGGCTGATTTCAATGATGCGGTTTATTTGTAAAGATCGGGAGGAAGGCAGAGCGAGGCAACTGCGCTTCCAAGTGTCAAAATACAACTGATCTCCTCGTCAGAGATCTCGCTCCCGGTGACCGGGCACGAAGCTCTCTGTGGCGGTGGGAGATGGCTACGGGCCCGCTGATTGGCCGAGACCCCGACAACGGAGTCGCAACCGAGCAGTGGGGGCCGCCTGCCTCGTTCCTACTCACCTCAGCCTCCGCGCGTCGGCACCGAAATCGATAAATATATAATAGTTTTAATTAAACTTTAAAAATAGAATTAATTATACTAAAAATCTGAAATTAAAAAGAGTAACTTAAATCTGTCCCAGCCTCATTTTCCAAAAAGAATCGTGAAGCTGGGTCAAATAGAACGGTCGTTCCAGTCTATTTGTTAATAATTAATTATTAACAATTTAATAAATTATTTCAACTGAAGGTCATTGGACTTCTGGAACGACCCCTCTATTTCCAATAAAAATAATTAAACAAATCCTTATCTAATGTCCTTAAACGAAGAATTCTTATTCTAATATTTACGCTAGTAATTATTCGCTATTTTTAATTAAATAAAATATACTAAATGGATGTACGAGCATATCCGAGTTCGGAATTGCACGGACATCCATCGATAGTTGATCTAAAGCGACTAACCCGAGGTGTTCATTTGTTTATAAAACTCGCTGTTTTTAAAAGCGGTACAAGGACCCGTCGACTGTTAAAATTCCCCAAGAATACTTAATTTATGAAGTTCTGAAACCCCCAAGTAATTTAATATTTAATCCCTTTATTTATTATTAAATTGGATTTCTCTAAAATACGGACTTTAAAAAGTTTCGAAGTGCCGGTTGAGCTCCCCGGCTCTGATCCGTGCGCCAGAGTGAAAAGGAAGATGAGCGTAGAGAGAGAGCGATAGAGTTGAGAGAGTAGATAGCGCGCGTGGGATAAATAGAGAAAGAATCTGGCGGACGTGCCTTAGGCCTGCCGCAATGTTTTCACGGAGGTGAAAACACGACGGCAGCATGTTGTCACGAGGTGTTCACGTGACCGGGAAGGTTTTCCGGCACTTACAGGCTAATCCGTTTGAAAGCGAGAGGGTCCCAACACAATAGGATGATTCATTGGGATGAGCAAACTCGTCGTTTAGAACTTCGAAAAATCCTCAATTTGTCACGTAGGTCCTTCAAAACAAATTGCCTATTGGAAATTTGAGTGAAGGATCACGTAGACAAATTGCTTGTATTTTCCGAGGTTCTCAGTCAAACCATCTGACATACAACAAACATGATAAAAACATGATGAGGTAAAATACTCATAGACCGCCGGCCATCTTGTTTTGACTTGATGATCCCGAATCAGATCATTATGAACTCAAATGTCGATGATTCCTTAATTTTGAAAGTTTTATTATTATTATTATTATACCATTAAGCCATTTCCCTTTCGGCGTAGGCGTGACTTGCTCGGTTGGAAAATAGTAGTGTGTATATGGGTATATAGGTATAAAGTAGGTAGGTATATAGGTATGAGGTAGATTGGTACATAAGTATTAGGTATAGATATTTTAGATTGATCTGGAATTCTCGTGTTATTTATTTAAATGAAACGTTTATTCCGCAACACTGCTCCGACCCAGGTTGTTGATCAATCTCTCTAGCGATCACCCCAAGTGAAGAGCCTCATAAAATTGTTATGTATGGTTCTCCACTTGGGCCCATTAGAATCCAAGGTCTTTGTTTCAGGCGTCATTGATTCTATTGTCACTCTGTTTACAAAATGTTTGTCGCCACACTTTTCTGTCCTGACATACTACTCTAGCTTCCTTCACGTCCATGCATTTTTTCATGCAAGGTCTTGTGTTTCTATGGCTTCTTATGTCTCTACGGATTAATGTCTCATGTACAGATTCTAACCATTCATTCGGCGGTCTACCTCTGGGCATTCTGCCATATAATTTACCTTTATACACTTGTTTGGTCAGTCGTTCATCTTTCATTCTTTCAAGTGTCCGAATCATCTTAACTGATTTCTTTCCCATATGTCAACTAGTGTCTCTCCTGTGCCACATTCTTTAAGGATTGTCTCGTTTCGGACTTTGTCCATCAGTGTTCTCCCGCATATTATGCGCAGAGGTTCCATGCCGATCGCGTTAATTTTACTCCTTTCCTTTTCTTGACAGGTCCATGTCTGGCTACCGTATAGTAGAGTCCGTACGAATATAGAATTATGTATGTCCATTTTAGCTTTTTACATTCTCATTCTAATGAGAAGGTATTGGTTTTATGTAAAATTTGACATAGTCGGTTTTCATCAAATCTCCACGTTTCGAGACCCCCTGAGCTAGAAAAAACGATTTTTACGAAGGTGTCTGTCTGTCTGTAGTCTGTAGTCTGTCTGTCTGTCTGT
>CAKNYM010053008.1:884990-901067 GCA_932195095.1 Andricus curvator
CATATAACACGAAGCACAAAGTGCGCGCTCAGTGTATTTACCAAATCGCACGCCGTAAGTGCGCTCAAACTTTTTTGTTTCTATCATACGGTTCAAATGATTTTCAAATCAAATATCGAGCGCGAAGCGCGAGTGTCTGGATGAGAATGTGTTCCTTAAGGTAGATCGAACCTTGAGTAAATAAAGTTCCTTTTCAGTCTAAAATAAAAATAAATTTAACAACCACTTAATATGTAGAGGTTTTGATAATTTTATATGCAAATACGCCCGAGCGCGTAGCGCGAGGTGAATACATAATCGAGCGCGCAGCGCGAGATAAATATATGATCGAGCGCGAAGCGCGAGATCCAACAGTCGCGCGCCCTAGGCGCGCTCAAACTTGCGAGCGAAGCGAGCCGCGCGCGAAAGCGCGCCATGAGAATGTGCCCGCGAAGCGGGCAGATTTTTTTGATATGTTTTTATTTGTTAGGATGGACCCTGCTCTACCGATAACCTGCTTACCCTTATTTATGCGCCTATCTAACTCACCATCTATTTTTCCGTCGCTAGCGAATAGGCTACACAGATATACGTGCTTGTCAACTTGTTCTAATCTCTCATCATTCAGGACAATGTTGCATATTTTTTTCTCACTTTTTCCCTCAAACACCATGATTTTTGTTTTATTTACGTTAATCTTGAGGTCCATGTTCTTCATGCTTGTATTAAGTTTATTCAACATTCTTTGCGAGTCCTCGATTGATTCTGCCATAACAATCTTGTCATCTGCGAAAGCTTAACCACGTACCTTGACTGTTTCGAGATCTACACCTTCTTCATCGAAAAGGGCAGTTCTTAGATACTTATCCATGAATATGATAAATAGCCACGTAGACATAACGCATCCTTGTTTCACGCCTTGCATAATATCGAACCAGTCACTCAGTTTCCCATTTACCCTTACACTCGCTTTACTACCTGTATATATTGTTTTTATTGCTTGTGGGAGCCCTCCATTTATTCCGTACTTTTTAAGGACTTCCCAAAGTTTACTTCTATTCACCTTGTCAAATGCTTTTTCTAGGTCAGTAAATGCACAGAAAACTTTCTTTCCTACTCTCAAGCTTTTTTCTGTGAGCTGTCTTAGATTTTTTTTCTGATCAGTACATGATCTTTCTGGCATAAATCCACTTTGGACTTCCCATATCTTTTCTTCTGTAATTTTCATTATGGCAGTTGCTTTCATCTCCCTTTCTTTTGTATATTGGTATGATAATCGCTTTTCTCCAATCGTCTGGGACTTCTCCCGTCTCGATAGATAAATTTATCAATTCGCACAACCTGTGAGGTATGTACTCGCCACCGTATTTAAGCATTTAAGTGCTAATACTGTCTATACCAGCAGCCTTACCGTTTTTCAAGTTCTTAGTTATGTCTCTGACCTCAGTGACACAGACTTTTTCAATTGGGCTTACTAATGCATTATGTTCTATGTCGCGGTTTTGTTGTCCTATATCTTCACCTCCTAATAGTTCTTTAAAAGAGTCTTTTAAAGCGTCTACTATCTCGTCGATATCATATAGCATTTCACCTTTGCTGTTTCTCATGCTGACAAACTCTGTACTTTTACTTTCCTTCAACTGTTTATATAATAGTTTCATAATTCTTTCAAAGTAGTTTTGTATTTTGTTCTCTTCTTCTGTTCTGATTTTTTCTTTACTCTCCTTGACTAGTCGTTTAACTTTCCTCTTTTTGTCTTTGTAATAATTTTCGAGTCTATTTCTCTCCTCATCGCTAAGACCTGTCCTGTTTGATGTTCTCTTGTGCGCTTTTTTCTTTTCTCACTGGGCTGCTTGAATTTCATCATTCCACCACGCATCACCAGACTTTCTTCCTACCACTGCCGTGCCACACACTGAAATTGCAGTTTTAACAATGATATCCCGTACCAAAGTCCACGCGCCCTCTATATCTGTATTGCTTATAAGCGCTTCCCAAGTTGCCCTATCTATGCGTTCGCTTAACTTATTTTGAAACTCTATTCGCAATTCCGGTTTCTGTAAATTTTCCATCTTTATTGGAGTTTGTTTCGTTTTTTTTTGTTCTCTTTGTTCTCCATCCGCGCCCTAAGTTTATTTTAGAGACTAAAAGGTAATGATCAGTATTGCATTCGGAACCCCTAATGACTCTTGTATCTTTGACTAGTTCTCTTAGTACTGTGTAAAAATACTGTGAATTTACCAGCAGCAAGAAGGAACAAGAAATCAGAGATGACATTGATTTAGATTTTTTGGACTTTGAAATTTTGTATGGAAACAACTACAGGTTTTGTTTTTTCAGGACTTTGAGGGACTCATACGTTATGAAATAAAATCACTTATCATTAATTGATGATAAATTACAAGCACGGTGTGAAGTCGCTATTATCTAAACGTATACGTGTACAGTTGGCAGAGTACCATATGGGCAAGTTAAAAAGCTGATCGCATTGTTTGTTACTTGCAGAGTGGAAAATGTCTCATCTGTGCACGTGCAGAGTGAAAACAACTGCCATCTGTGCACGTATAAATTCCAGAATGCGCAGTTGAGAGTGTTCCATCTGTGCACGTCGAAAGTTAGACGTACACAGATTGGTCGACGATGACACGTATGATCACTGTTGGGCACGTGTAAAATTCCTCCGTAAAATTGCTTCATCGTAAAAATTCTGATTTGCGAAAACCTTAAAAAATGTACCTGAATTTATAGATATATTATATTATTATATTCACCAATAAAATTGAAGATAATGGCCAAGCATAAGACCAGAGTACAGACAATCCTCATCTTTTCTGGTTAGGGAAACGACTGATTAATGTGTTGATTAAGAATTTGGTCAGCAATGTAACTAAGCAATATTCTAGCGGTTCAACAGCTTATACAATCTACACTATAGTCGTCATCTCTTACATGGAAGGTGTCAACATTGTCCTTCTGAGGTATTTACATTTGATAAGAGTCTGTTTCAGCGGAAAAAGTTGGTAACGGATTTCTTTAAAATTTATTTTACCATTTATGTAGTCTTTTAGGTTTTAGCTTTACCTGACAGATTTATACAGTGTCCACTAGGGTGTTCCGAAAATTCGACTTTCGATTTGAGGTTACCGATCCCTCCCCCCATTCGTTCGTTTTCCGGAAAAAAATTGTTTTTAAAGTATTTGTATTATTTTTATTTTTTATTTTATTTTTAAAGTACCTTTGAAGAAATATTGAGGGAATAATTTCTAACCAATAACATCTTATTCCACACATGAATCCTCTTTCATTGTGCCCGCAAAACGCAAGAAAAAATGCAAAATAACAGTTCTCTATCAAATTCATGCTAAAGACGGTATTTTTTTAAATTTTTCCAACACGAATAATTTTTAATTTAATTTTTATGTATTGTTGTCAAGTACCTGTTAAATAACACCGTGCGTTGATCCCAGTCGCATTTACCCTGCTGGCGGTTACCCCACTTCACACATTACCTGCAACATTTCTTACTCCCAGTTCTTTTTGTGGAAGTTTCAACTAAATTCCTACAATTTTAAAAAGTTACAACTAAGAACTATTTAATTTTAAAGATGTATCAATAACAATTTCTGAATTTTTAATATCTTTACTCGAGGAAAGTTTTTTTAAATAGGCTTGAATATTTTTAATGTTTAAAAAGTATATCTTTAAAACTTGTGCGGGAAGATTCTGATTGAGTCAGGGTCGGAAGTAAAGATCAGTCTGATTAGCACAGTTGATGAAGAAATTAATACACTACTTTTTGATAAGACGCATGTGTGAAAAATGAGTATGTAAAAAGGACCATTGGTGTACTTCAAGTACATTTTAATATATTCCTCTAAAATAAAGCTGCCTTTTAAAACAAAACGAATTAGAAAATTTTCCGTACAATCAGAGATCCTAAATATGATATTTTAGAATTTTTCGAAAAATTGTAGGGGGGTAAAAGACCCCAAAATTATTTTTATTTACAAAAAAATTGCCAAACAGTAGTAAATTCAGACCGAAAAATTGGGTCACCACTCTTAAGTACATTTTATTATGTTCTTCTAAAATAAAGTTGCTTTTCCGAACAAAACCAGTTGGAAGAATGTTTTTATAGGGAGTTATGAAAGATGTGATTTTCTTAAATTTTTCGAATAATTTTTAGGTGTGTGATCTACCCCAAAATTATTTTTGTTTACACATAATCACCATAAGTTCAGTTCATTGTTATCATGTTTTATAAAATCAGAAACTTCCATTACATAATTTTACATCATCAGAAGTAAGGTAAGTGTGCCAGTTATCGGAAGATTAAGGCGAATTTCAGACTTCAAATGCTTGAAAAAGTATAGTGAACATATTTAAAACATAAGAAATGGGTTTCATCGAATAAATTGGACCTTGAGAAATGAAATGTACTTATTACTTGCAACATATCCCATTAGAATTAATATTATAAGAAGTTTTTAAGTTATAAATACGAGAATGCAAGGGTTATCGGCAAGTCAGAAACCTGGCTACTGCACTTATCGGCACTTCAATGTGCAAGTGATCGGCATCAGCGTTTAAGAATGTTTTAAAACTATTTTATTTCTTTTATTTTTATTTGATTTTTTTCGCCATCTGCGGACAACCCATGCATTGACGAAGACTGGCACATTTACTTTAGGCCTTACATTAGCAAGCATTTATTTCAAATGTATTTGGAGTGTATGCATATCTTAAATGCATTATACTACAGAATATTTTTCACTGTTAGAAAAATGTAAACGTGATTATAACAAATAGATTTATAAGACCAGCAAGCATTATCATACTTCATTATTCATTGCATGTGGTACAATAATGATGCTCTTCAAAGAAATTTTCGAAACACAAGGATTTTTTGCACCACGAACATCTAATAACGGATACATTTTCACATCCTTGAACTCCTGTAGAACTAACATTCTAGGTCTACCTGAGTACGAAATGACCATAGGTTTTTGAAAATTCCTTTTACGTAGGGAGAGATAGGGTGATGCCGTACGGAATCACTAGGCGCCTGCGTGAGCAATACCTACTCCATGAGTGTTAGTGCGTTCCCCGGTTATTTTCGTTTTAGTAAAGTTGTATGCGAAAGGAACGAAAATTTAAGTGAAATAAGATTATATACGAGGTTGTGCTACGTTTATTGTTGTTGGTGTGTACAACGTATAACCGGATAACAGGTAAGTTTTTTTAAAATCATTATAAAACTTACAAACCTTTAATTCTTAACTTGCGAAATAGGTCAGTTCCAAAATTAAGTATAATATCCCTTAAAATCGTAGCATATGTTTTCTATCCGTAGTATGTTAGTATTTAAAAACTCTTATAAATTTCTATAGACGAAAGACATACAACTATATTTTCAGAAACTTGAAAAGTTAAAATCTAATGGCTAATTTCGGTTTCTTTCTTCACAGGATGAAAATATTTAATCTTTCCTGACATGGAACTCAAAGTTGTACTGTGCACACAGGCCTAAATTACACTTCAGGCATTGCAGCCGTGTCTGACTAATACAACGCTCCATTGCACATCTTCGACGGACCCCTTCATCACAAGGTACAAGGAGGTGATTGAGTCCATCGTATCGAATGTCATCAGAAACCCTGAAATAATAATTATAAAGTTGCAGTGCGTACCGGTACTAAAAGTAATTTTCATATTCTGTTATTTTTTTCAAGGACGTGAACTCACCTGTGTCCAGTTCGAGATGCCTTAGAGGAGGCAGGACGACCTCCACCCCCAGGAAGATGTTGGAAGCGGTTGAGGTAAGTCTGCACAATATGCCGTCGAAATTCCAGCTAACTTAGAGTAGACCCTGCTCTTTTCGACAACACCCACGCGTTTGTGATGGAAACGTCAATTAGGTACGTGAACAAAGGCCACCACCATTTCTTGCCACGAATGCCAATGCGGTACGCATTCATATTTGCATCCATCAGGTCTGTCCCTCCCATTTTCTTATTGTATTCAGTAAAAATAGCCGGCCGATTTACCTACATTCTATTCTTTTCCGTTGCAGAATATCTACCAACGTTTGGTGAAGCAGTGAGTTCCACGGTCTACCTTCATCATGTTCTTTTTAGAGTACAAAGGGATATCTTCTGGGAGATGATTTTCACGAACAGTGCCCGTCCCTTCATAACCATTCTTTTTTAGATGAGACAACATTTGAAAACTAGTGAATAAGTTGTCAAAATAGAACTTTATTGGCAGTACCTTGACGTGAGGAGGAAATTTGTACCCAAAACGTATGGGCTTTCCTCTCATAAACTGTTTGCAAGAATGCATTCCGAAGTACTCAACCATCGACTCACCATAGTCCATAGAGTCAGTAGGGATGAAGTTTTCATGAAACTTTTTTTGAAGCAAATCTATCAAGGGTCTCAATTTCCACATCTTGTCATTCAAGTTGATTTTAGTGTTATCAGCACAATGAAGGAAGCGGTGGATCGTCAAGAATCTGTCTCGCCTCATAGAGTTATATACAAGAATGTTTCTGAGATCGCTATTTTGGTGCCAGAAACTTCTCTTAGATGGCGCAGACATATACCCAGATAAGATAAGAATTGCTATGAATGCTTTCATTTCATCCGCATCGATTTTCGGATCAGTGAAATTCAATACGGCTGCATACAACTGTGACTGTTCAACCAAAAGATTAATTACGGAATTGTCAAAAAACATTTCAAACATCTCAACCGGCGACTTATCGCTGAATTGGAAATAGTTACCATCAAGAAAGGGCGCATACTCTGCATCGCTGTCGTTGGTCTCCGAAGATTCACTTGCAAATGACGCTGGAGGGATCTTCCCCGAAGTGGTGCGAGCCGAACGACGCAGGACTTGCGGCAGTTCCGAGTTGGCTGTCAAAACGACTTCACACCTTGAATTTAGTTGGCGCCGAGAAAGATTGTTAGCCATCCCTCCTTCATCTTCATCTGTTAGAACAGCAGGTTCTGGTGACTCTATATACATGCACCGGGATTCAACAGAGGGATCTTCCTCCTACAGCAAAGCCAGTGCTTCATGCACAGTTACATCCCTATCGAAAGAAACAATAAAATATTACTAATAATGCTTATAAATGTTCCAAAATGTTAAAATCCTAAATAAAATGCTATAATACTCTATTTTGTATCGTTAAAGCAAACAATAACCTTATATAATGAAATGACCCGCTAACCGCCTAGCGGTGCCAAACGGCATCGGCAATATTTCTCACGTAATATAACACAACCAACAAACCGAAACCGATATCTAACGTCACCGTCGACATCAGCAGAGCTTTGAGCCAACGAAATGACATAATTTAAGCATATAAATAATTTCAAAAATTTACAGTAGGCTACTTACTTGAAACGCACATCGATTATCGCAACTTTGCAGCAAACAGCAGACAGACAGCGATCGTGCCAGTAGAGAAAACGTCACGCAGTGTCGAAAACGGTCGTGGGGAATCCCCCTGAGCTTGCTTGACAAGCTTTAGGTTATTTCGTGTAGTTGCGACACACAGGCGACAATTGACGCACACATTTCAAACAACGTCAAAGTGATGCCATATGGCATCGCTAGGCGCTGATGGTTTAAGGGTAGTTACCCCCTAGAAAATAATTTTTCGTGAAAATTCAAAAATATTTAAACTTCATTTTATTGTCAAATGCAACATATATTTTTTCTAGATTTTTCGGGTTGAAATAATACCTTTTTGGCAATTTTTTGTGTGATAAAAAATAATTTTGGGGTCTTTCACCTCTCAAAAAAATTTTCGCCAAAATTGAGAAAATCACATTTTTTAACTCTCATTGTGAGAAAATTGTTCCAGTTGGTTTCATTGTGAAAGATACCGCTGCTATATGTGAAACAATTAAATTGGTAGTTGGTTCCATACTTTTCGGGGGTCGTTTTTACCCCCTAAAAACCATTTTCTTTAAAGAATGATAAATAAGTAAATAAATAATGATTTGCCTTATTTTCTTTAAAGAAAGAAAAAATAAAAGAAAAAAACTTTCTTTACATTTTGGACACGTAAGAAAAAATAAGTGTTGTCGCTTAGTTTTTCGACTATTGGGGAAAATTTATTAATTTATTACTTATTTCAATATCCCTGCATATACTTGTAAAAGTCAGATTAAAAAAATTATTATACATCTTTTAGGATAACTAAAGCAAATAATGATAAAGAATAAAATTGGTATTTTATTTTGCAATATATGAATAACCAGTATCGTTCAGACGTACAGAAATTAATAACACATTTATTTACTTCAATAGAGTTCACCACAATGTGAAAAATTTCGCATTTTATTTAAAATTATATTATCAGTAATATTATTTTAATTCTTAAAAATATGAATCTATGCAAAGCTATCATTTTCAATGCTCTTCATTGAAAAATCAGTAAATTTTCAAAATTAATAAACTTAGAAATTTAAACTTTCTTCCACAAATTAAAAGATTTTTAGATCAAACAATTTAAAAGTTTGTATTTTATAGCTTATTGTGAAGAAAAATTTTAAGTTTCAACTTGCTTCACCTAATATTCACTTTTTTGTGGATTCATACGAAACTGGAGGCGATATTCAGGAAAATTCAAGAACAAAAAATTTGTAATGCATTTTTGGACCACCCTAATGTGCCACTTTCTTAAATCTTATCAATATTATTATTTTAGTAGTTATTATTGTAGTTTCCCTACACGACAAAATCAATTTTAAGGAAAGGTTTTAAAATTTTTTTTTGCGGGACTCATTTTTCTTTTAAATATCTTTAAAAATTCTTTGAAATTATCTAATATTATTTTTAATCTCCGAAAATCAATTTAAATCTCTTTTCAATTCTACAAAATCCTTTAAAGTCTCTTTAATTCATTCATCTTGACTCTAATCTCTTGAAAATCCTAAAACTTTTTTCATTTCTTTTAAATATTTAAAGTTTTTCAAAATCCTTTAAGATTCCCTGAAGCGCCGTAGCGATTAACTGAGAAAGGGGTACAACAGGAGGTGGACCGAGAAAAAATATTGTTTTCCGATCTGGAGAGGATGTCATTGAAAGGCTGATCTCCAATACGGAAGCGTGTGGAAATGATGAAGTGCAAGAGTCGGCGTGTAATTTTGTAAGTTCCCATAGTTTTGTATACTAAAAATATTTTACATGATTGGGGTGTATAATTTTTTTAATAATTTTTATTTTATCTAAAATAATATTGTATAGCTATTTCATTACAGATCTTCGACCAAAGTGAAATGGAGGGTAATTCCTTAGAGGAGCATGGAGCTATTCAAGATGATATTGGAGCCTCCATAAGCATCGAAGTCCAGGAGGATGAAAGTTCCAATACAACAAGAACAACAACGACAAGCTAGGACAGCCATCGTAGAAAGACAAGCCAGCTGAGAAACGCAAGTATTATATCACCTCTAGCCAAATCTTATTCTTACAAAATATATTTTTCCCTCCTTACGCTACACCTATACTGACGTGCATATATTTATTTGTAATTTTCAGATAAGAAATTAAGCGTCCCAGCTCACAGGCTGGAAAAGTCAGTTGCCGAAGCTGCCAGACTTGTGGATGTATCACATAAGACGTACGAGCTTCAAAAATCCTACTATGAAAGAAAGCTAGAAATATGGGAAAGAATAGCCACCAGCATGGAGTGGATTGCCTCGGCTCACGAAAAATTAGCGGGAAAGAGTGAAGAAAACTGCTCTGCTGAGTATTTGGATGAAGAATGTGATTCTTCGATATGAAAGTTCATCCCCTTATTAACACCAGATATTGCCTTATTGTTGCAACGAAATTTTCTGCAATGCCGGCAATACTGAGTCAACATTAAGGGGTCATTCTACCATCTCACTTTTGAAAAATCGATTTTTTTCCTTTACATTTTTCGATAGGTTATATATTCAGAAATATCATATCAAAATTTCACACAGAAATTCGGATTCTTTCCATACTTTTGAGGGCTTGGAGCAAAAGCGCGTAGAGAGCTGAGTGCTTGTAAACATCGTAACGTTGTTTCAGTTTGTGCAGTTTCGTTTAGTGAAAATCTTAGATATAAAGTGAAAAAGATTATAAAATCAGAAGGATTCATTCAAACAAGCAGAAGAAAAATTATATGGAGCAGGGATCGCTAATTAAATGTAAGTAACTTTTTCTTACAATTTTTATGTTCCGAAAACTTTAGAAGCGTTTTTCTCGAAACAACGTTTTTGCGCTCTGCGCGCACGATTTCTCAAAAAGTTTTCAAACGATTACTTTCGAATTTTCTACGTTTATTCTTAATATAAATATCTACAGAGTTACAAAGGGGTTTTCAAAATTTTTAATTTTATCATAGTTAAATTAACAAAAAAAGAGCAAAAAAACACGATTTTTAGAAATTTTTTGTTTAAACTGCCGCCATTTTGTTATTTTGCAAAATAAAAAAAATCCGCTTCGTCACTCCAGAGCTATGGTCATACTAATAAAGAAAATTTCTAATTCATTTGTTTCAGATGATGCTGACTGGAGATATCGTGCGCGCAGTGGACATGCCTTTTTTGAGACTCTTTGTTTATTGTTAAATGATACCTAAACTAAATAATAATCATTTTACGTGAAAATATTGTTTTTGTTCAAACTGAGACAGCATAAATGAACGCTGAAAATTTTATTCGATTATATGAAGTAGTTGTTGAGAAAAAAATTCTGGAAAATCACCTTTGTTTTGCCGAGATAGTAGAATGACCCCTGAATGCAACATATCGATGGCCGTTTTTGGTAACATTCAGCTGCTAAAATTATTTTTATTTTCAAGAGAGAAAATGAAAACCATTTTCACCTACTTCCTTCAAGATTCACTAGATACTTGTTGTTAAAAACAAAGAACAACAACGGAATATTGCCAAAAACGTTCATCGACATGTTGTGCCAATAATAAATTTAAATTAAAAATTCAAAGATTTTTCGGGTTTCAATCGTGTGCGAAACTATGAATGTTGCCGACTATGAATGGTGCCAATGCTGATTATTTCCGTCAATATTTTATTATTTTATTTATTTCAATTACGTCATCAGTAATATTATTTTTACTCTTAATTATATAAATCTACGCTACGCTATCATTTTCAATGCTCTAAATTGAAAAATCAATGAATTTGTACATTTTCAAAATTTCATCATTTAAAGCAGATTTAAGATAGAGCAATTAAAAATTCAATCATTCAAATGTTTAAATCAATTTAAACAATTCAGTTTCAAATATTTTTAGTTTCCATGTTTGATTTAAAACTGCTCTTTTATTTGAATTAAAAATTCCAGATTGAATTGGTTCAAAATGTAATATTTCAGACTGAAACATGATAGAATTGGAAAATTGTTTTATTATTGAACAGATACAGAATAGTTTTGCCAATACAATAATCGTTCAATTTTCAGTTCTAGAACTAAAGTTAGATGTGAAAAATTATGAATCAATTTATTATCAATTTATTATCAATAGTTCATGTATATGAAGACAGTTTGTGTAGTTCAATTTTTTCTTGTTTTCGCCTTTTACGATTTTTTCTAAAACGGTTGATTTTTACAAAACCATGGCTTATTTTTACGGAAAAAACATTCCGTATAACTGCATTTATTAAAAATCAACCTTTTTCAAAATTCGTTGAAAAGCAACAGTAAAAAAACTCGATTGCGAAAAAGTTTCTGAAAATTAATTTATTTTTTGTATGTTTGAACATTTTTTATTGAAAATAAAATTTTTTTATTTGATATAACATCATCAGTAATATTATTTGAATTCTCAAGGTCATAGAAACGCTATTTTTTCAGAGATCTGATTTTCCGTAAAACTGCCTTAATTCTTCCAAACGTCATTCTAAAATTCTTCAAATTGAAAATGTACGATTGAAATAAATAATTTTGAAACCAAAATATTTTTATATTACGCACGGTAAACTAAATGATTTCATAATTGAGAAAGTTAACAAGTGAACTTAACATCTAAAAAAAGTTTGAATTGTGCTGATACAAAATTGCATTCATATCATACGATATGAAATTCAAGATATTTAAAGTCATTTCCTTCACTTTCGAAAGTTCTATGTATAAACGCGGAGTAAACCGAAAGACTGAGCGCGAAGCGCCAGATCTCATAGACGAGCTCGTTTACATTTTTTTTCATTAGCCCGTGGTAAGAATTATGGTTCACACAAGAAATACTTTAAAAAACGTTCTGAGTGAAATTTTTTGTTTGCCTACTGGACATTCCGCGATTTCTTCTGTGGTCATTTCTTCAACCTCACCGCTGTCCATGTTTATTTTCCCTCTTTTTATCTTCAAAATATCATTTTTAAAAAGTCCACGAAGAAGCTGCTGTCTGGTTGGTGTTTTTTCCAATATTGCGCAGACGTCACCATTGAGCGTTGATAATACAATTTGTTCTTCGGATGGCATGGGTAGAGGTTCATTTCGATAGTTTCTCAATCCTATTGGTTTGTCGGGAGGAAAAACGTATCTTCGAAGTTTGAATATACTGTTCTGATTCTTCTCGGGACTAAGTCGAATAGAGTCAAGTTGATCAAATCTGTATCCAAGTACGGTTGGAAAAGTTTCTCTGAGAACATCAACTTTGCACGTGAAACGAACGCAATGCTTGGCAGGTGGTGCAGACCCGGAAGAAGAATGAGGTCTGGCAGAAGGAGATCTAGACCTGGCACGAAGAGGGGACTCGATATGTGGTCCAGGCCCGGAAGAAGAACGAGGCCTGGCAGGAGTAGAAGAAGAGTGTCTGCAACTAGGTACATGAGGATTAGCGTCGTCATTAGGAGAACACTTGGACTGCGAACCTAATTCTGCAAGAAGAAATAGAGGATTACATTTTTTCAAGTGCATAATCTTATTTTTGATACATCATGAGTTGTAAATGTGGTTGTAAATTTATAATCAATAGTTTTTATGACACGAGATGCGAGATGAGAATGTTTTCGTTAAAGCCGAACGTGATATGACAAAAGAGAATTCACAATCGCCAACTTACAGTTGTCAATGCTTTGATGTTTACTTTTAAAATGCATGTGTAAAAAGGTGAGGAACGTACAAAGATCGAGCGCGTAGCGCGAGGTAAATATATTATCGAGCGCGAAGCGCGAGAACCAACTGACGCATGCCCTAGGCGCGCTCAAACTTACGCGCAAAGCTGAGTTTCATTTAAAAATAAAAATGCACTTATTTTGTTGTGGATTCTTACAAAAATGTAGGCGATATGTATAAAAATTCAAGAAAAACAATTTCCTAATGAATTTTTGGAATTCAATTCTAAAACCATCCAGGAACAATATGCAAAATTATATATTTTTTTTTTAATAAATCAATCTTTTCAACAATCTTTTCTGGAATGATCCGTATTGATAAAAATATTAGCAGGCTTTGAAGGTTTTAAAGTAGGTATAGATTTATGAGATTTTGCTGCAGCGATTATTCTACTCTCGATCTCATAAAAAATCTGTCCATTTGGCTCATTTTCATTTGTTTCCGGGGTCAGACTACACAGTAAAAAAAAGGATCAATTTTGTTGCAGAGCATTTTACTCCAACGATCATTTGACTCTCGAGATCATAATGATCTGTCCATTCGGATCATCTTGATCATCTTTTTTGGGTCATTTGTCAGACTAAACAAAATGGACGCCAATTTTTGGCGCCGACGCCATAACGAGATAACCTAAAAATTTTATCTAACCACACGCAAGTGACAACTACACTTAACAGATGATATTTTCTAAGATCAGAATTCGTTAATTTTTTAACTTTTCAAGTACACTGCACGATCAGAAACCATAAAAAGCTCGCATAAGAACTAAAGTACTCTGAGAACGTCAGCCATCTTGGTTTGCTTTGATACATGATCCCGCATCAGATCATTATGATCTCAAAAGTCGATCATTCATTCCGGCCGATCAAAATGATCTTCATTTCGGTATAATTTTTGTTGCATATCAAAATGATATTGATTTCGGTATCATTTCGAACATTTTTTTTTACTGTGTACACAATATGACCACCAGTTTTTGGCACCGATGTCATAACGACAGAACCGAAGAATTGTATCTCACCGCGCGCAAGTGACGAGTACAGTTAACGGAAGATATATTCTAATATCAGCTGTCGTTAACTTTTTAACTTTTAAGTACACTGTAATATCAGAAACCTGAAAAAGCTCGCATATGAGGTAAAATACTCATAGACCGCCGGCCATCTTGGTTTGACTTGATGATCCCGAATCAGATCATTATGAACTCAAATGTCGATGATTCATTCATTTTGAAAGTTTTTACATTCTCATCATAATGAGAAAGTATTGGTTTTATGTGAAAAATGACTTTCGCGGATTCCATCAAATGTCGACGTTTTAAGGCCCCCTGAGTCAGAAAAAATAGTTTTTACGTCGGTGTCTGTCTGTCTGTCGTTGTCGCTGTCTGTATATCGGATAACTTTTGAAAGACCAATCGGATTAGATTATGCTTTGGCACACAGATTCAGGGGGCAAAAAAAAAAATCGAGTTCGTTAACCAGCCATTTTGAATGAAAATTCAAAAAGTTCGAGCATTTTCAAAAATTTTTAGACCATTTTTTTCCAAATTTGAAAATTATATGTACGAATCCTTATAGTAATCGAAAATTTAAACAATTTATCTTCACGACTTTTTCTGATAAAAAGAAAATTGTCCGAGTTTCAGCATTTTCAAAATCCCCCCAAAAAAACGAAAAGTAACATTTTCGGCCAAACAACGCACGACACGAAAAAAAGTCAAGATAGGAAAAGTGTTTCTTTTCGCACGTCCTACAAGATTATCAGAACGACTTTTCCAATTTTCTTGAAAAAAATCGAAAATTCAAATTTTGATCGCACAAAAAATAATGAAGGTAGGTATGAAGCGTATTGGTTTTATGTGAAAAATGACTTTCGCGGCTTCCATCAAATGTCGACGTTTTGAGGCCCCCTGAGTCAGAAAAAATAGTTTTTACGTCGGTGTCTGTCTGTCTGTCGTTGTCGCTGTCGCTGTCGTTGTCGCTGTCGCTGTCGCTGTCGCTGTCGCTGTCGCTGTCGCTGTCGCTGTCATCGTTGTCGTTGTCGTTGTCGTTGTCGTTGTCGTTGTCATCTGTATATCGGATAACTTTTGAAATACTAATCGGATTGGATTATGTTTTGGCACACAGTTTCAGGGGGCAAAAAAAAATCGAGTTCGTTAACCAGCCATTTTGGATGAAAATTCAAAAAGTTAGAGCATTTTCAAAATTTTTCAGACCATTTTTTTCCAAAATTGAAAATTATCTGTACGGATGCTTATAGTACTCGAAAATTTAAACAATTTATCCTCACGCCTTTTTTTGATAAAAAGAAAATTGTCCGAGTTATATTTGAACTATGCAACAACAAAAATAGGTAAAAAGGAAATCTCTTTATTTATCTAAAACAAATTTGTTTATATACACTATGTACAATGAATACAAAAAAAAATTATTGTGAAGTAAAGAACAAATAATAAAATACATTTGCTTTATTTTGTTCTGTCCAATTTAGCAGTTGCGAACAGAGGAATAATAATCATAAAAAATCACGTTCTGTAAATATTCTAAAAAAACACGAGGGGAAACTTACAGTTTTCAATTCGTAAGATTTGAAAGGCTGCGTACTCCAGTTTTCTTTTAAAATCGGTCTTAAGCTGATGTAATTTGTTCGTCTAAATTATATCTACAAATTTGCTTTGATCCATTTTCTTATAGGACGTGTAGTTTCTGATTTTTTTTTTTTTTTATACCATTAAGCCATTTCCCTTTCGGCGAGCCTCTAGGGGTAAGCGTGACACTACCCGATTCGGGTAGTGTTTCTAGGTGGATAGTTTCTTGTAGTAAATAACTACAAGTGTGGGCTCACCACACCCACGACCGCCAACAGCAACGCAGTAGTATCAGACGGTCACCCATCCAAGTACTAACCGCGCCCAACACTGCTTAACTTCAGCGATCTAACGGGAACTGGTGTTTCCAGCGTGGTATGGCCGTT
>CAKNYM010053008.1:901167-972401 GCA_932195095.1 Andricus curvator
TATATATATATATATACCAGCGTGGTATGGTATGGATATATATGGTATGGATCATGGTATGGATTTAATCGTGAAAAATAACATTACAAATGAACAAGTTAAATTTTTGTAAAAACGACTAGAGATTAATGGCAAATAAGGAACGAATATTAAAGTAATCGTGTAGAATAAAATTTGAACTTATTTTGCTATATCTGAATGATACCACGCTGAAAATACCAGTTCTCGTAAGATCACTGAAGTTAAGCATTGTTAGGCGCGGTTAGTACTTAGATGGGTGACCGTTCAGGAATACTGCGTGCTGTTGGCCCGTCGTGGGTGTGGTGGGCCCACATTGGTAGTAAATATACACCTAGAAACACTACCCGAATCGGGTAGTGATTCAATGAATTTTCGAGTTCGAACTGCTGATCAATGTATGTATGTATGTATGTATATCTGAATGAGCAGTTCGGAAACGACATACATATATTAATATAGTATACATTTTATATATTAAAGTTGAGCATAATATAGAAAAATTTGCATATTGGTCAAATTTTATTCGAGTGCGAAGCACGAGATACGTGATGAGAATGTGTTCGTTAAAGCCGAAAGAGCTTTAACAAAAGAGAATTCACAATCACCATATTACTACTGTCGATGATTTCACATTTAGTTGTCAAAGAGTTTGCGTAAATGTAGGGAAGTACAAAGACCGAGCGCGAAGCGCGAGAACCAACAGCGCGCGATGAGAATGTGCCCGCGCAGCGGGCAGATTTTTTACTGTGTAAAAATACTGTACATTTACCAGCAGCAAAATTAGTCTGTTTAGACTCGTGATTATTTTTAATAAAAGTGATTATGCTGCAGGAACAAGAAATTAGAGATGATATCCATTTAGATTTTTTGGACTTTGAAATTTTTTATGGAAACAACTACAGGTTTTGTTTTTTCAGGATTTCAAGGGACTCATACGTTATGAAATAAAATCACTTATCATTAATTGATAATAAATTACAGGTACGGTGTGAAGTCGCTATTATCTATACGTTTACGTGTGCAGTTGGAAGAGTACCATATGCGCAAGCTAAAAATCTGATCGCATTGTTTGTTACGTGCAGAGTGAAAACAACTGCCATCTGTGCACGTCTAAATTCCAGAATGCGCAGTTGAGAGTGTTCCATCTGTGCACGTCGAAAGTTAGACGTACACATATTGGTCGGTGAGGACACGTATGATCACAGTTGGGCACGTGTAAAATTCCTTCGTATAATTGCTTCATCGTAAAAATTCTGATTTGCGAAAAAAAATGGACTCGTAATTTATAGATATATTATTATTATATTCACCAATAAAATTGAAGATAACGGCCAGGCATAAGACCAGAGTACAGACAATCCTCATCTTTTCTGGTTGGGGATACGACTGATTAATGTGCTGATTAAAAAATGTTGTCAACAATGTAACTAATGAATATTCTAGAGCTTCAACAGCTTATACAATCTACACTATAGTCGTCATCTCTTACATGAAAGGTGTCAACTTTGTCCTTCTGAGGTATTTACATTTGATAAGAGTCCGTTTCAACGGCAAAAAGTTGGTTACGCATTTATTTAAAAATGATTTCACCATTCATGTAGTCTTTCACGTTTTAGTTTTACCTGGCAAATTTATATAGTGTCTACTAAGGTGTTCCGAAAATTCGACTTTCGATTTTTGGTTACCGATCCCTCCCCCCATTCTTTCGTTTTCCGGAAAAAAACACATGAATCCTCTTTCATTGTGCCCGCAAAAAGCCAGAAAAAATGCACACTAACAGTTCTCTATCAAATTCATGCTGAAGACGGTATTTTTTTTAATTTGTTCAACATAAAAAATTTTGGATGTAATTTTTAATATATTGTTTTCAAGTACCTGTTAAATAACACGGTGCGGTTACCCCACTTCGCACATTACCTGCAACATTTCTTAATCCCAGTTCTTTTTGTGGAAGTTTCACCTAAATTTCTACAATTTTAAAAAGTTACAGCTAAGAACTCTCTAATTTTGAAGATGTATCAATAAAAATTTCTCAATTTTTAATATAATTACTCGAGGAAAGTTTTTTTAAATAAGCTTGAATATTTTTAATGTTTAAAAATAATATATACAGGAGTTAATTCAGGCCACAAAATTTGGAAGAAATATATGCTGCTCACGATAACTAAATAAAGTTTATGTGTTTTTGCATTTTCACGAAAAAATTGTTTTCTAGGGGGTAACCACCCTTAAGTACATTTGATTATGTTTCTTCAAAATAAAGCAGCTTTTTAAAACAAAACCAATTGAAAAATTTTCCGCACAATGAGCGATCCCAAATATGAAATTTTCAAATTTTTCGAAAAATTTTAGTGCGGTAAAATACCCCAAAATTTCCCAACAGTAGTAAATTCAGGCCGAAAAATTGGGAAAAAGATATCATGCTTGCAATAATTACATGAAGTTTGCGTAGTTTTGCATTTTTACGAAAAATTATTTTCTATGTGGTCACCACTCTTAAGTAAATTTTATTATGTTTCTCTCAAATAAAGTTGCTTTTTCGAACAAAACCAGTTAGAACTTCCATTAAATAATTTTACATTATCAGAAGTAGGCCTTACATTGGGAAGCATTTATTTAAAATGTAATTTGAGTGTATATATAATAATATATATATATATATATATATATATATATATATATATATAGATATATTTATCCTCCCATAGACTTATCATCTGTCTGTTGGAAAGCCTAAAGGTTCATCCACACATCGTGAGGTGCATAGAGACATTAATGCCGCTTTGCAAAACCAGATTTACTATCTCATCTGGAAAACATCGTGTGATCACTAACAGTATCACCTTTCAGAGAGGTGTATTTCAGGGCGACACCATGAGCCCTCTCCTCTTTTGCCTCACATTATTGCCACTATCTCTCGCACTTCGCCATTCCGAAGGGTATCTCTGCGGCAAACCTGGAAACCGAAAGCATAAGGTCACTCATGTATTTTACATGGATGATCTTAAGATCTATGCTAGGAATCAAGAGAAACTACATCTAGCTCTGAAAATTGTCAAAGAGTACACTCAAGAGATTGGAATGGAATTCGGGTTAGACAAATGCGCCAAGGTTAATTTGAAGAAAGGAAAACTTAATGGCATCCCCGAAGATCCTGAGCTCGTTGACAGAAGCGCTATACGACACCTTTGCGCTGGAGAGACCTATACATACCTGGGCGTGCCACAGAGCCGCATTCAGGACGCGACATCTATAAAGGATACTCTCCGATGCAGATACAAACGTCTCATCCGGCAGATTTGGTCTTCCGCACTGTCGGGGAGAAACAAAGTATCTGCAACGAACATGCTTGCCGTCCCGGTAGTACTCTATTCATTTGGACTGGTTCCATGGACGAAGGACGAGCTCAGATCCCTTGATATCGGGACGCGAAAGGTTTTGCACATGAACAAGAGCATGCACCTTAAGTCTTCTGTTCCGCGACTTTACATCTCACGCCGCCTAGGTGGTCGCGGAATACTGAATCTTGAATGTCTTCACAACAGACTCATTCTGGGTACAGCACATATAGTTGCAAATGGACAAGACCCTCTTCTTAAAATGGTCAGGAAACACGAAGAAGTGGGAAAAGGGGCGTTTCTGTACAAAGCAGCGGAGGAGGCTGCTGAAACACTCGGCCTTGACTTCAATATTAGGGGTGAGCAAAATGCATCAAATCTTATCCATCTTGAATACTCACTCCTGAAGGCCCGGATTAAGAAAGCACAGGAGAAAAACTTCCACGAACAGCTCCTCGACAAGAGGATGCACGGCATCTTCCACAGAAATGTGGAAGATCAGTCGATGTCGTATGAGCTAACGTTTGCTTTCCTTAGATCACCCGGATTGAAGTCGGGCACGGAGGGCTTCATTTTGGCATGTCAAGACGGTGTCATTTCCACTCTAGCATACCGTCGCCACATTTTGAGCCAAGACATTCCCGATGATAGTTGCAGAGCGTGTCATGCACACCCCGAGCATCTAGGACACATACTATCTAGTTGTCCAACTCATGCGGGAACGACCTACATCCAAAGGCACAATGCGGCACTAAGAGTGCTTTATTACCATCTCTGTCACTCTTATGGCATTAGCCCAAATACCTCTCCGCTAAACGCTCCTAGAGAAATAGAGTCAATTGTCGAAAATGAGAGGTGCCGCATATACTGGAACTTCATATTCTCGACAATTGTTTCTGTTGCGCACTCGAGGCCTGACATAGTTCTCCTTGACTTCGAGAAACGAACCATGTTCGTTATCGAATTTTCGGCACCAGCTGACAAAAACGCCACAGCCAAGGAGAAAGAAAAGAAAGAGAGGTATAAAGACCTTATAAGGGAGTTGCGACGGCTATACCCGGAATATTCTGTTAAGCTAATCGTCCTGATCATCGGCGCTCTTGGAGGTGCCAAGGTTTCACTGGTTAATAGCCTGAAAAGCATCCCTGCGTGTCAAAAAAATGCTGAGACACTTGCGGGGAAAATGCAGAAGGCGGTCGTCCTTGGGTCGCTCCGGGTCCTCAGGGTGCACGAGACTTTTGCCGAACCATCGTATTGAGTTCGTCGCAGACTGTAACCTCCTATCTCACGGTCGTGAGACGTGGTTGCAGCTGAAATTTTACCGCGATTTCGCTGGGAGCGGGTGCAATTTTTCAGATTAGCACCCGCTCCCGGCGAAATCCTGCGGTTGTCCTTATGACAAACTTTTAACTATATATATATATATACCTTAAATGCATTATACTATTTAAAAAGGTAAAGTTTATTTAATTATCGCGGGCAACATATTTTTTCCCTGAATTCACTCCTGTATGGCAATTTTTGTGTTTCTAATTGGTTTTGTTTTAAAAACCTGCTTTATTTCAGAGAAACATAATAAAATATACTTAAGGGAGGCTACTTTATTTAATTATCGCAAACAACATATATATTTTTCCAAATTTTTCGGCCTGAATTTACTATTTTTTGGCAATTTTTGTACAATCAAAAATAATTTTGGGGCAGTTCACCCCCCTAAAAATTTTTCGAAAAATTTAAGAAAATCACATTAATGACACATTAATTTACTTTAATAGAGTGCAACACAATGTAAAAAATTTCGCATTTTATTTGAAATCACATTGTCAGTTATATTATTTCAATTCTTAAAAATATAAATCCATGCTAATCTATCACTTTCAATGCTCTTAATTGAAAAATCATTAAATTTTCAAAATGATTGAACTTAACAAATTTAAACTTTCTTTCACATATTGAGATTTTTTTAAATGAAACAATTAAATTCGTCGCGTTGAAAAATTAAATGTAGCTGTCTGAAGCTACAACATTTCAAGGCTTTCTATTTTTAACAATTCAATTTCAAATTGTTTAATTATAAATATTTGATTTGAAGTTGTTTGCAACTGTTTCTGATTTTATAGAAAAATTTACTTTTAAACTGAAAAACAGTAGAACTGTAGAAAATATCTTTCCCGAAAAAAAGCCATCATTATATAATTCAACCGGTTTTCAAAAATTTGTAAGAAGCGACATTTAAAAAAAGATTCAATTACAAAAAAATTTGTAAATATAATGTTTTCTGTAAGTTTTAATTTTTTATTGAAAATATTTTTTATTTCAAATATCATCATCTGTAATATTACTCTAATTCTTAAAGTCATAGAAAAGCTATTTCTTCAGATATCTTCTTTTCGGCACAACTATCCTAATGTTCCCACAACGCATTCTAAAATTCTTTAAATTAAAAATGTACGATTAAAATAAAAAAAAAAGTAAACCAAAATATTTCATAATTACGCACCATAAGCTAAATGATTCCATAATTGAGAAAGTTAACAAGTGAACTCAACATCTAAAAGAAGTTTGAATTGTACTCATACAAAATTAAATTTATATTATACTATATGAAATTCAAGATATTTGAAGTCATTTCCTTCACTTTCGAAAGTTCTATGTATAAACGCAGAGTAAACCAAAAGACTGAGCGCGAAGTGCCAGATCTCATAGACGAGCTCGTTTACATTTTTTTTCATTAGCCCGTGGTAAGAATTATGGTTCACACAAGAAATACTTTATGAACCGTTTTGATTGAGATTTGGTTGCCTACTGGACATTCCGCGATTTCTTCTCTGGACATTTCTTCAGCGTCTTCAGTGTACATGTTTATTTTTGCCCTTCGTTGCATCGACAAAGTTACTTTAAACAGTCCTCGAAAAACCTGGTTTCTGTTTGGTAATTTTTCTAATATTGCGCAGACGTCACCATCGGGCGTTGTTAATACAATTTGTTCTTCGGTTGGCAAGGCTATGAGCTCATGACTATAGTTCCTCAATCCGATTGGTTTGTCGAGAGGAAAAACGTATCTTCGAAGTACGAATATACTGTTCTGATTCTTCTCGGGAATAAGTCGAATAGAGTGAAGTTGATCAAATTTGTATCCAAGTACGCGAGGAAAAATTTGTCTGAGAGCATCAACCTTGCACATGAAACGAACGGCACGCTTGGCAGGTGGTGCAGACCTAGAAGAAGAATGAGGTCTGGCAGGAGGAGATCTAGACCTGGCACGAAGAGGAGACTCGATATTGGATCGAGACCCGGAAGAAGAACGAGGTCTGGCAGGAGTAGAAGAAGAGGGTCTTCCACTAGGTACATTAGGATTAGCGTCGTCATTAGAAGAACACTTGGACTGTGAACCTAATTCTGCAAAAAGAAAAGAGGATTACATTTTCTCAAGTGCACAATCTTATTTTTGATATATCATGAGTTGTAAATTTGGTTGTAATCAATGAACCGGATTCTACTACCACTTATTATTTCTTCTCGCTGAACCATGTTGGTCCCTGATGTCTTTTCAAACAAATTTCATATTTCAATTCTAAAAGTATATATTCCTATAGGAAATTGAATTGTTCTTATTTTTCTCTGGACAATAAAGTTGTAGCTTCTGCCATTTTCGAAATTTTTTTAAAATTAGTTTATTATTTTAAAAAAATTTTGCTTTGACTGCAATAATTTATTGGCAACATATAAACGACCCCTTTGTTCGAATCCTAAAAAAATCACCTGTTTTACACAATTTTTGTTGTAAATAATTCAGCGAATTTTCGATTTGAGAAACAATAAACCAAATTTTCTAGGAAGTTTCGAAATTTATGATAAAATTACAATACATGATACATGAAATGCTACTTTTTTGTAATAACTAGATGTTTACATGAATTTTGTTAACAATTTAATACTGTTTTTTCGCTTTGTCTCAGAATAGAGTTAGAAAGTCGCGGCTTTTTAAAATTTTTCAACTTATTTTTAACTTTTCAGCTCGATCAAGGCAATAATGAATTTAATTTAATATAAATAATTGTTGGGAAAATTTGTTATTGTTTGTAATACTATGCTCTCAAAACAATGCCAGAAAATTGCGGTTAGAGCAAGGTAATAATTAATGCAAACTTAACAGACATAATTGTTTAAACACATTATGATTATTTATAACTATCCTCTCGTATAATGATGTTGGATAGTTGCGGTTTTTCCTTAAATTGTTAACTTTTTGTCCACTTTTTACTTAGTGCTTATTTTCGTGTAAAAATATGTTCTTTTAGAGTAATGCTAGAAACTTGCGGGTTTTTCTGAAATTTTCAGCTTTTATTTGACTTATTAGTTAGGAAGGAGTAATAAATATCAATACTAATTTAAACGAAATGACTTTCAGTAACTACTTAAAGGAAACTTTGCAGTAATATTTTAAATCTCTAGTGTAGTGTATGTAGATAAGTGACGATGTGTGTTTCTGTGAGAGCGGACCGGCCATCGAATGATCAGTTAGTCGATACAAGTCTAGCAGCGTGTACCTTTCCGTGAGTAATCAAATAAAGAGGTAATAAGTCACATGTCGGTAGTTCTCACTCAAGTTCCTACTTCCTCCTTAATATATAAAATAATAATGAGATATCACAGTGGCGACGAGGATAAATAAATATCGCGCGTTCATATAAAAAAACTGTTAAGGTAATGACAAGTCCGAGTGAGAGTGAAATTGAAAGTGAACGAGAGCAGGAGGGAAACTTACTGAAATTTATAGATTAAGGAAACCAGAGTTAATTGAAAAATTACGAGAATTAGGTTTTACGGTGGATGACACATATATAGTGGAGAGTCTAAGAAAGGTTTTGTCCCGAAATATTAAAAACAAGGCGAGTTTAGATTCTAAAGCGAAGTCGCAAGAAGAAAATTCAAGTGAAAATAAAGAAGAAGAGCCAAACAGAATTGGATGCAAAATGGAATTACCAGCGAAATTATATTACGATTTAAAAACCGATGACTGGGAAATGTTCACCGAAAGACTTGAACAATATTATATCGCAAACGATATAATAAATAAGGAAACAAGCGCAGTTTTACTCAGTAAAATTAATGCTGAAACATACATGTTAATTCGAAAGGTATGTGCACGAACTAAACCAGCAAACTTGTCATTCGAAGAAATAGTTAAAAAGATTCAAGACTAGGTGCAATTGCAGAATAGGGGCGTCACCTCTGTTTTGGCTGGAAAAAAAAAATTTTCGGCAACAAACTATCAGAATCTTTAATTGGACCATAAATGAAGCGATTTGATAAGGGAAAAGTTTTAAATTATTGTTACTTTTGTCACTACGATGTCTCAAATATGGGTCTGTCACGATATGAGACGAAAGGGCCCTTGGCTATCGATGGCAATCGATAGTCACAAAAATAGATCGACAAACACGTAAAATATAGATATATAATGGTCACAAAAATAATGTTGTATAAATCCCTACCCATTTCCAACGTCTTGTGGGGGCGGGAAGGCACCCCTTAGACTGGTCACAAAAATAATGTTGGTCAAATCCCTACCCCTTTCCAACGTCCAGTCTCCTCTTGTCACAAGTGACAGCTGATGTGCGTGAAAGTATCCTTTTTGTCGACATAATACCTTATGTCGGCATAAAAAAATATCTAAATATATTTTGATTAATTAAAAACAATTTGATTTCAATTATTTACAGCGTTTTTGGCCGTACGGATGTTTAAAAACACCTAAACTTTAAGTTAAATATGATAATTCCGGTATCGTGACAGACCCATATTTGAGACATCGTAGTAACAAAAGTAACAATAATTTTGAACGTTTTCCTGATCAAATCGCTTCATTTATCGTTCAATTACACATTCCAATAGTTTGTTGCTGGAGAAAAAATTTTTCCCAGACAAAACAGAGGTGACGCCCCTATTCTGCAATCTAACCCAAGACTATTTGAAACCAGCGACATCGCATTTAGTGCATCGAGCTCAATTCAGACAACGAAAGCAAAAAGAATCGGAATCAGTGGCGGAATTTACAGCGGCCCTGAAGGACCTGGGTGAAAATTGTAAATTTACAGAGATGGATGAACAAGTGGTGGGTCAACTAGTAAGTGGTTTACGTCATCGTGGTACAAAAATCGTAATTTTGAAGATGGAAAACCCTACTTTGGAAAAGGTTACAAAAGCAGCCTTGGCATCGGAAATAGCTTTCCAAGGAGGTTCCAGTTTACTTACAAATCAAGGATTTGATAACGAGTCGAAAGAAGAAATACAAAAATTGTCGAAGGTGAATCAAAGGAAATCGAGAAATCAATATCGTCGCTCGGGTTCATCAAAACAAGAAGGACCTTCAAGTGAAAGATCATCATCACGCACTCGCAATGGAGTAATACGTTTTTGTTGTTGTAAGCCAAATCATGTTAAACCTGATTGTAAATTTGGGAATAATTGTTGTTTAAATTGCGGTCTTAAAGGTCATTTGATAGCTGTGTGAAATATCTTTCTGAAAATAATGATTCTAGTGATAGCGAAACCGATATTATAACCACTGATATAAAGAATTGTAAATTTAATGATTACGAAGATTTTTTTCACTTAGACCCATGTATGTATCAGGAAAAATGAAAGTAAATCCTCAATTCATATCAATCTATATTGAAAATGTAAAAATTAAAATGGAAGTCGATACTGGTGCTGCGATGTCAGCAATTTCAGTGCATGATAAAAATAAATTTTTCCCTCACATGAAAACGATAGACACTGTTATTGAATTTAAGAACTATGACGAAACTATTACAAGACCAATTGGAATGTTAGGAAGAATTAAAATGTATGCGAATCACAGAAATTTATTGTCAGATTGATACGTGGTTAATACTAAAGGTTCACCCATCATCTGTAGATCTTGGTTGAAAGCGTTTGGACTTTGGCCTTTAATTAAAGAAAGTCATATCCATCAAATCAAAATAAAAGAAGTATCATCTGAAAATACAAAAGAAATATTAATTCAACTAGAAAAAGAATTTAAAAATGTTTTCACACCAGGATTAGGCCATTTTAATAAAGGCGAAATTGAATGCTTTTGCTTTAGAAAATAAAATTGAGAAAGAACTGGATCGATTAGTTAAAGATAAAGTGCTGAAACCTGTTGAAAATAGCGAATGGGCTACACCCATTGTACCAGTAATAAAATCCAATGGTGATATTAGAATATGTGGAGATTTCAAAGTAACATTAAACGCACAACTTATTATTGACAGGTACCCATTACCAACTTTAGATCACATTATAGCAAAATTTCAAAACGGTTTGATTTTTACAAAAATTGATTTGAAAGAAGCTAATCAGCAGGTTCCAGTTCATAAAGATTCAACGCAATACCTAACGCTTAGTACACATAAAGGTTTACTTCAATATCAAGAAAAGCCTTATGGCATTTCATCCGCGCCAGGGTATTTTCAAAGATTAATAGAATGCTTATTCAAAAAAATACCGAATGTTGTAGCTTTCTTGGATCTGATTGTGGCTTAAAAATACAAATGAGTGAATGTGAATTTTTTAAGAATAGTATAAAATCTTTAGGATATGAAATATCTGAAAAAGGAATTCATACTTGTTCGGAAAAAGTTAAAGCTATCCTTGAAATAAAAGAACCTGAAAACACAAAGGAACTTGCAACATTTATAGGTAAAATCAGATTCTATAGTAGGTACATAAAAAATGTTGCAGAAAAATTTAAACTTTTATATAATTGTGTGAATAACAGCGAATTTATATGGACCAAGGAATGTAAAAATGCGTTTGAATTAGCAAAAAAGGAACTGGCCTCTAGTGACGTATTAATTAAATACAGTCCAGAATTACCATTGATTCCAGCTTGAGATGCTTCACCAAATGGTCTAGGTGCTGTACTGAGCCATAAAATAGGTAATGAAGAAAGACCCATCGCTTATGCTTCTAAATCTCTAGCGCCAGCTCAAAAAAATTATGCACACATTGATCGGGAAGCGGCAGCTATTATCTCTGGTATCACGAAGTTTTATGATTTTTTTAGACGCCAGAAAATTTATACTTCGAATAGATAATAAACCATTATCAAGAATTTTCGGTCCAAAAAAAGGAATTCCTATAATTGCAGCTAGCAGATTACAAAGATGGGCATATTTCCTAACAGCCTTTCAGTATGATATTGAATGGGTTTCTTCCAAAAAAAATACTAATGTCGAGGCTCTTTCGAGATTACCCTTGCCGTTAACTAATAGAGAAAAGGATACTTGTAAGAATAATAAAGAGTATACACATTTACATTATGTAATTGAAAGCAAGTTTTCTTGTTTAGATTACAAAGTGGTAGCGAAAGAATCGAGTAAAGATGAAATTCTATCGAGAGTTAAACGTTTTATTGTAGACGGCTGGCCAGAAAATATGAAAAACTTTGAAGATGAATTGAAACCTTTCGAATTTATGGATTTCCCGAAAACAAAACATGAATTCAACGATCAAATTTGGACAAACACCACAAAATGCTCCTATTGCAATTCCTAAAAACAAAAAAATGTTTTTCTTTGCACAAAAATAAAAAAGAGGTAAGAAAAATGAGAAAGCAACCAACCACATCCCCTTCCTTCTCTTTTTTATTTATCAGATTTTCCTTAATTGAAAATTTTTAAACGATGATAAAAAACATGAGAACAAAGTTTCTATTTTGATTGATCAACAAACTAATATTCAAGAGCAAAATTTAAATTTACACAAGATTTTTGAAAAAGAAGATAAGGATCCTTGGTTTGTAAATTTTGCAAATATTCAAATTCCTGATTCAGTTACAGATATTCTCAGATTAGGTGAAGGTTTTAGTAAACATGTGATTAAAAGTAAATCAAAACAAATGATGGAAATAGTCAAAGATGTTGAATCAAGTATACACAAAATTCCAATATTAGATCAATAGGATTTCCGAAACAAGGTTTTACACTTGTCGAAGAGCTTTGTTGATAAAAATTGTTTGCACATTAGTAGTATTGATCGTAAAATTTCTGAAGGTTTCAAGATAACGAAAGGTTTCCTTAAAGACAACCCTGATATAATTTGCATGAATGCTGATAAAGGCAATATTACAGTTTATATGAAGAAATCGGATTATATTAGGGATATGGAGGATTTACTTTCCAATCGTGATAACTTTGAATTATTGAATAAATATCCGTTGAAACAATTAAGAAGAGACACTTTCAAGATTCTAGACAATTGGAGAAAGAAAGGACTTTTGGAAAAGGATATAAGATGGACTGATATAAATACGAAGACACAGTTCTTGCAAGATGGTATGGTTTGAGAAAGATTCATAAAGATGGCTATCCTTTGAGATTGATTATGTCAACTATTAACACTCCCACGAAATTTTTAGAACAAAATTTTAATTTGATACCTAAAGACTCAATTACAACTTCCAAATACAATATTAAAAAAAGCTGGGAATTCCAAAAAATTATTATTCAAAAAACTGTTCCTGACGACCATGTAATGATTTCTTTGGATGTTGTTGCAATGTTTCCAAGTATACCCCATAAATTGGTTAAACAGGCCATTTTAAATAGATGGGATAATATAAAAACACGTACTCGATTAAGTCAAAAAGAGTTTATTGAAGGGATAGTTTTCATTATGAACTCAACTTATTTTAAATTCAATGGATCTTTTTATAGGCAAAAATTTGGTACTCCCATAGGTTCAGTCATTTCTCCGATTTTAGCAGAAATAGTTATGGAAGATTTGGAGGTCTTTGCTTTCAAGAAGCTGTATTTTGTTTTGCCCTTTTACTTTCGGTATGTTGATGATACCTTATTATGTGTTCCTCTAGCAAAGTTACAGGCAGTTTTTGATGCTTTTAATAGTTTTCATTCAAAACTTCAGTTCACTCATGAAATAGAGAACAATAATAGAATCAGTTTTTCGGACGTAGAAGTAATTAAGGGTCAGGATGGTAATATTATTACCAATTGGTATAGGAAAAGTACATATTCAGGTAGAATTTTAAATTTCTTTTCGGCTCATCCTTTTCAAAACAAAATTGCAGTAATCAAAAACTTAGTTGACAGAGCTCTAGGTTTGTCCCACATTTCATTTCACAAAGAGAATTTAAATATTGTTAGGAATATCCTTTTTCTTAATCATTACAAACAAAAGTTGATTGAGCAACATATCACAATTAGAATTCAACAAATCAAACAAAAACAAAGTAACATTTTATCTACAGCTAATTTAAACTATTGAATTTATGTTAAAAAAATTTAATATTCATAGTATTTTCCGTATACCATTTAAAATGGATTCAATAATAACTTTTGGTAAAGATCCTTCAGATAAATTTGAAAAAGGTGGTGTTGTTTACAAGATCTCTTGCAAGATCTGTAAGATGACTTATGTGGGACAGACTGGCAGACTTCTTAATACTAAGGTGGAGGAAAACAAAAGTGATGTTCGTTTAGGACTCTGTTATAAGAGCGTTCTTGCTAGACATACGAGAGGGTTTGTTGATGTTGACCATGAGTTTGACTGGGATAATGTTGAAATTTTACACAGTGAAATTAATGAGAGAAAGAGAAAATTCATGGAAATGCTTTATATTAATTTATCCGAATAAGTTGTCTATTAATTTAAAAACTGATTTGGATAAATTACACAAAAGTCATTCTAGTATGAATAATTACATTTAGCAATACGTTTTCATGGGTCTTGACTTTCTCTCATTCCTTGTTTGTTTATAACGGATTTGTCTTTTGACCCACATTCAGTTGTCAGGTATCGAGGTGATAGCGTCGCTGTTCCTACCTCATTTTTCTTTCCTCTTTTTTATTTTTGTGCAAAGAAACAAATTTTTTTGTTTTTAGGAATTGCAATAGGAGCATTTTGTGGTGTTTGTCCAAATTTGATCGTTGAATTCTTGTTTTGTTTTCGGGAATTCTATACATTGGCTTGATTATTGGACGTTAAATGGGATTTTGAATTTGATTTTAATCTAATCTGAAATTCTTAAAATTTGAAACCTTTCGCTTATAGGAAAGATGAGTTGTCGCTGGAGCATGGTTAAATAATGTGGGGATGTAGAGTGGTGATACCATGTAAATTAAAAAATGATATATTAAATGGATTACATGCTAGTCACTTTGGAATAGTAAAGATGAAAAGCTTATCTAGATCATTTGTTTGGTGGTCTAGGATAGATGTAGATATTGAAAATTTAGCGAAATAATGTAAAACCTGTAGGGAGAATCAAGACAATCCTCGAAAAACAACCTTAGTTCTATGGAAATGGCCTGAAAGCCCATGGCACAGAATGCATACTGATTTTGCAAGTCCATTTTTGAATCGCATGTTTTTATTAATAATCGATGCGCATTCGAAATGGCCAGCAGTATTTATCATGAATAAAATTACATCAGAAACAACAATCAAAGTTTCTCGAGGACTGTTTATTAATCATGGCCTGCCTTATCATATAGTAACCGATTCAGGTACACAATATACCAGCAAAGAATTCAAAGATTTTCTAACTAAAAATGGTATTAAACATACCTATGCACCTCCAAAACACCCGGCGACAAATGGAGCTGCGGAAAATTTTGTAAAAACATTCAAAAAATATATAAAATAATAATGAGATATCACATCTAGTTTACTTCCGAAAAATATATTCACAAAAAAAGAAAGAGACTGTTTAAAAAATTATTCTCTGTATTGTGTATTTATTATTTTGTTCGTAACTAAAAAGCCGAAGAGAAGTTAAACATTTTAGAAAAAAAATACAACTTTCATTATCTGAGAGTAGATAGTTATAAATAATAAATAAGCAAAAACTATAGCATTATTCTAAGAAAATATTATTACAATCTAATGATGCATTTTTTTAAACAATTAATTCTGTTAAATTTAATTTATTATTGGCTATCTCTGACTAGAAAGTTGAACATAAGTTGTCCATTTCAAAAAACCGCGACTTTCTATCATAATTAGTATCAGAAACTCGAAAATCTCCATTTTTCACTTATGGGGTTCTTTAAAACCCTATAAAACAGTCTTATAAGGGCGATATTTGAAAAGTAATTATTCATTTGTATTTTATAGCTTATTGTGAAGAAAAATTTTAAGTTTCAACTTGCGTCACCTAATATTCACTTTTTTGTGGATTCGTACAAAACTGGAGACGATATTCATGAAAATTCAAGAAAAAAAAATTTGTAATGCATTTTTGGACCACCCTAATATGCCACTTTCTTATATCTTATCAATATTCAAAAATAATTTTTCTGAATAGGGTTTAATCCTAAAAACATTCAGAGACAATATACATAATTGCATTTCTTTTTTAATAAATCGCAACACCGATAAGACAATCTATTCTAGAATGATCCGTACTGATACAAATTTTAGCAGGCTTTAAAGATTTCAAAATAGCTATAGAGCAAAAAAAGGATCATTTCTGTTGCAGAGCATTTTGCTTTAAGGATCATTTGACTTTCGAGATCATAATGATCTGTCCATTCTGATAATTTTGATTTGCTTTCAGGGTCATTTGTCAAACTAAACAAAATGGCCGCCATTTCTTGGCGGCACTGCCATTACGACATAACCTAAAAAATGTATCTAATCGCGCGCAAGTACACTGCACGATCAGAAACTTGATGATCCCGAATCAGATCATTGTGAACTCAATAGTCGATCATTCATTCCAGCCGATAAAAATGCTCTTGATTTAGGTATCATTGTTGTGCACATCAAAATCATATTGATTTCGGTATTATTTTCAACATTTTTTTACTGTGTAAAAATACTTTGAATTTACCAGCAGCAATATTAATCAGTTTAAACTCATAATTATTTTTGATAAAAGTGGTAATGTCGTAGGAACAAGAAATTAGAGATGATATTGATTTAGATTTTTTCGACTTCAAAATTTTTTTCGGCAACAACTATAGGTTTTTTTCTTCAGGATTTTGAGGGACTCATACGTTATAAAGTAAAATCAATTATCATTAATTGATGATACATTATAAGTACGGTGTGAAGTCGCTACTATACAGGGTGTTCTAGAAGTATGGGAACAACAAAATATCTTGGAAGGGTTCCATTTTCGGAGAACATGACCAATAAAAAAGTTGTAGCATTTTTGACGCCCGATCGAATGGTGACCCTGACCTTGACCTTGAACATAACCTCCACTGTCATTTTACGGTCAAATTGATTTCCATAAACGGGACCCCTATTTTTGACCCCGGGAACTGAGAGAGCGGAAAATGTTACGTCCAGATATGACCTTGAACAATCGAAAATTTCACTTCGGAAGATCATGACAAGATCAAACAAGGTACAGCAGGATGACTCGACTGGCATGCACTTTTGAAGAAAATGTTCAAATCAAGAGTTGTGGGATTTTTGACGTCCGATCGAATGGTGACCTTGACCTTGTTCTTCACGGTCCTTTCGAATTCAAATTGATTCTTTTAAATGAAAACCACTGTTCATGGTCAGGGTCAAGGTCACCAATCGATCGGGGGTAAAAAATGCTACTACTCTTGCTTTGGACATTTTCTTCAAAAATGCATGCCAATCCAGCAATCCTGCTTTACGTTGTTTGACCTTGCCACGACCTTCTCAGGTCAAATTTTCGATTGGTCAAGGTCATATCTCGACGTAAAATTTTCCGCTCTCTCAGTTCCCGGGGTAAAAAATAGGGGTTCATGGTCAAGGTCAAGGTCACGATTCGAGCGGGCGTAAAAAATTCTATAACTTTTTTGTTGGTCATATTCTCCGAAAATGGTTCCTTTCCAAGATATTTTGCTGTTTCCATACTTTTAGAACACCCTGTAAATATATGTATACGTGTACAGTTGGAAGAGTACCATATGTTCAAGTTGAAAATCTGATTGCATTAATTGTGACGTGCAGAGTTGGAAATGTCCCAATTGTACACGTGAACAGTAAAAATTCTGATTTGCGAAAAGCTTAAAAAAATGGACTAAAAATTATAGATATATTATATTATTATATTCACCAATAGAATTGAAGATAAAGGCCAAGGTTAAGATCAGAGTGAAGACAATCCTCATCTTTTCGTATTAAAGGAACGACTGAATAATGTGTTGATTAAGAATTTGGTCAACAATGTAACTAAGCAATATTCTAGCGCTTTATTAGCTTATAGAATATATACTTTAATCGTTATCTCTTAGATCAAAGGCGTCAACTTTGTCCTTCTGAGGTATTTACATTTGATAAGAGTCTGTTTCAACGCCAAAAAGTTGGTTACCCATGTCTATAAAACTGATTTCACCATTGAAGTAGTCTTTTACGTTTCAGCTACACCTGGAAAATTTATATAGGGTCTATAGGGTGTTCCGAAAATTCGACTTGCATTATGCCCGCAAAATGCCAGAAAAAATGCAAAATAACAGTTCTCTATCGAATTCATGCTAAAGTCGGTATTTTTTGAAATTTTTTCAACATGAATAATTTTTGATGTAATTTTTAATACATTTTTTGCAAGTACCTGCCAACGGCCATACCACGCTGAAAAACCCAGTTCTCGTCAGATCACTGAAGTTAAGCAGCGTTGGACGCGGTTAGTACTTGGATGGGTGACCATTCAAGAATACTGACATGAGTGCTGTTGGCACATCGTGGGTGTGGTGAGCCCACACTTGTAGTTATTTATAACTACAAGAAAAACCTAGAAACACTACCCGAATCGGGTAGTGTCACGCCTACCCTGAAAGGGAAATGGTTTAATGGTATATACCTGTTAAATAACACGGTGCGCTCATCCCAGTCGCACTTACCCTGCTGGCGATTACCCCACTTCGCACATTACCGGCAACATTTCTTACTCTCAGTTCTTTTTGTGGAAGCTTCAACTAAATTTCTATAATTTTAAAAAGTTACAATTAAGAACTCTTTAATTTTGAAGATGTCTCGATACAAAGGACCCCACAGAAACTTTTATTCGGGACACCTTAAAGAATACAGCCCAGGCAGTTTAAGGGGTGATCCTGCTTTAGAAGGCTCAAAAAATCGATTTTTTTTATTGCTCAAATCTATTCCTAATATATCTAAGAATATGTATCTAAAGTTATAGAGGCTGATTCGCAGTATTTTTAAAGATACAGCACTAAACGTGGTGGGGTGTCGAGCATGTATACGAGCGCTCGGGCAGATGAAGCGCGCTCCAACCCTCGGTCTAATAACTCCGAACTGTGTACCTGAAAAGGTTCAACGGTCCTTCGAAACAATATTTTTAATTCGTAGAAGTGCTGTTTACTTTATGGAGCAGGACGAGCTTATTAACGTATTAATACTGTATGTAATCGAAAATTAACATTTTTTCTTATCGTAAACTTTGAAGCGCGTTTTCTCGAGTTTTCGTTTTTACGATTTTTCTAAACTGGCGGGCGTGATTGCAAGAAAACTAGAAGACCAATCAAAACGAACCGAGGCTTGTTAGCTTCAGTTTTGCATTCTCTCCTATTTGAACTAAAAAGATTCATAAACAAATTTTCTAAACAACTTTTTTAGCAAGTTGAAATCATTTTTTTGTTGTTGGAAAAGGCAAATTTTCTTCAAACTTGAAACAAATTTTCAATTTCACAATTTTTCGGGGTTTTCTTAGTTCACCTAGAAGAAAAATATATGAGAATTAAATTCTTTTTTCGGTTTTTTTGTTTCAGACGAAAATTACGAGTTCCATCTTGCCCGCCGATATTTTTTTAAATATCGCCGTTATTTTAAATCCCGCCGATATTTTCCTATGAAATTTTTTTTTATAATGCTCAAATATATATTAAAATATTCTAAAAAGCTCGCTGGACTTGCTTATTTTTTTCTGTCCGAAAAAAATCTCCCAAAAAACGCTTTTTTAGGCCTCCTAAAGCAGGATCCCCCCTTAACCTCGAACGTCTGAACCTTTTTTTCCTGGTATTTTGTGCGGGGTCCTTTCTAAATTTTAAATATAATTACTTGCGAAAAGTTTTTTCAAATGAGCTTGAATTTTCTTTAATGTTCAAAAAGTATACCTTCAAAAATATTGAGGGAAGATTCTGATTGGGTCAGGCTCGGAAGTAAAGATCAGTCTGATTAGCACAGTTGATGAAGAAATTAATACACTACTTTTTGATAAGACGCATTTGTGAAAAAAAGTATGTAAAAAGGACCATTGGTGTAAAAGATTATTAATAGCAAAACTTGATACAATTCATTAATTTCTTGCTTATTTCAATATCCCTGCATATACTTGTGCAAGTCAGAAAAAAAAATTATTATACATTTTTTAGGGTAACTAAAGAAATAATGATAAAAAATAAAATTCGTATTTTATTTTGCAATATATGAATAACCAGTATCGGTCAGACGTACAGAAATTAATAACACATTTATTTACTATAATCGAGTTCAACATAATACAGAAAATTTCGTATTTTATCTTAAATTACCTTATCAGTAATATTATTTTTATTTTTGAAAATATGAATCTACGCTATGCTATCATTTTCAATACTCTAAATTTAGAAATCATTAAATTTGGAAATTTCCAAAATTATATAATATAAAGAAAAAATTAAGTTAGAAAATTGAACCATTTCAAGTTTTGACTGTAAACATTTTAAATTAGAAGTTATATCATTTTAATTTAAAGTTCCTTTAAATTAATAATTGTTTAGTTGTTATTCAACGTCAAAATGTTAAACTTTCTCTCGCAGATTAAAAGATTTTAAAGTGAAACAATTCAAGGATTTCTATTTTAAACAATTCAGTTTCAAATTGATTGGTTTTAAATATTTTATTTGAAATTTTTTGAAACTGTTTCTGATTTTGAAAATCAGTTAACAATTTTTGAATATACTTACTTGTCTAACAAAAAATTCTTTAAAAATAATTTTTGTAACAGTTACAATAGAAAAATTTACTCTTAAACTCAGAAACAGGAGTGTTGTAGAAAATAGCTTTCCCTACAAGCTTCGATTACTAAAAACGATTCGATTACAAAACTATTTTTAAATATAATGTTTTCTGTAAGTTTTAATTTTTTATTGGAAATATTATTTTTTATTTCAAATATCATCATCTATCATATTATTTCAATTCTGAAAGTCATAGAAAATCTATTTTTCCAGAGATCTAATTTTCGGTTCAACTACCTTAAGGCTTCCAAAATGCATTGTGGTTCACACAAGGAATACTCTATATTTGATTGAGACTTTGTTGCCTACTGGACATTCCAAGGTTTCTTCTGTGGTCATTTCTTCAAACTCACCGCTGTCCATGTTTATTTTCCCCCTTTTTGGCCTCAGAGAAGTAGGTTTATATAATCCTCGAAAAATCTGGTGTCTGTCCGATAATTTTTCCAATATTGCACAGACGTCACCTTTGGACGTTGATAATACAATTCGTTCTTCGGTTGGCATAGGTATAAGGATCTTCTGATGGTTTCTCAATCGAATTGGTTTGTCAGGAGGAAAAACGTATCTTCGAAGTTCAAATATCTGGTTCTGATTCTTGTGGGGAATAAGTCGAATAAATCTCAGTTCATCAAATTTATATCCAAGTACGCGGGAAAAAGTTTGCCTGAGACCAGAAAACTTAAACCTATCAGGAAGTGAAGTCTCGGCAGGTGGTGGAGATACGGCAGAAGAATGATATCTGGCAGAAGGAGACCTGGACCTGGCACGAAGAGGGGACTCGATATGTGGTCGAAACGCGGCAGAAGAACCCGGTATGGCAAGAGAAAGTGTTGTGTCTGGGGAATGTCTGGCAGGAGAAGAAGAAGAAGGTTCACAACGAATAACATCAGAATTAGGGTCGCCATTAGGAAAGCACTCCGACTGTAAACCTAATTCTGCAACAAGAAATAGAGGATCACATTTTTTAAAGTGTGCAATCGTATTTTTATATATCCTGAGTTATAAATGTGGTTTTCATTAAAGAAGCGGCTTCTACTACCGCATTTTATTTCTTCTCGCTTAACGCCTTTGGCCCCTGGAATCTTTTAAAACAATTTCAGATTCTTATTCTAAAAGTATATATTATAATACGAAGTTGAATTATTCTTCTTCTTTACTTTATTTCATATAAGAACAAATAGTATCTTGTGCTAGAAGTGCGGAAAGCAGGCAGTTGCACACAAGTGTCAAGTTTGCTGTACCTGTTGCACACAATATTTTCTGTAACAAATTCAGAAAATTTACGATTTGAGGAACAATGAAAACATTTCCCGGAAATTTTTGATGATCAGAAATTTCTAGTTTAAGGTATCCAAAGCTTTTTTGGAGGTATTCAAAAATTTTCAACAAATTTTAAAATTTTTGGTAATTTATGGTAAAGTATCGGTAATTTATAGTAATTCATCAGTAATTTATGGTAGCTTATTACTTCCAGTTTGTCCAATGACTATGCACTACTCACAGTCTGTCTGTCAAGCGTCAACTCATAATAAAGTGAGGTTATGATTCCATCCGTCCTAGAACGTAATTTTGATTCGAAATGCGCAAGTGCAAAAGCCCAAAAAAGGTTTTCGCACTCATTATGATTTTTTGCGCTTTTTAAATACAAATTGTTTCCAATACATAAAATTCTACTTTCTTCTAATAATTAGATGTTCATATAAATTGTTTCAACAATTTATTATTGTTTTCAGCAATTTTGTCTTATTATTAGAATATAATAGATTAATATAGATAATAGATTAGACAATAATAGATTAAATTTAACAGAAATAATTGTTATAACAATATGCCATTATTTATAATAATATTCTTTTAAAACAATGCTAGAAAGTTGCGGTTTTTATTGAAATTTATCACTTTTTGTCAACTTTTCACCTAGGAAGAGGTAATAATTATTGCAATTTAAGAAAAATAATTCTTCGAACAAAATAGAATTATATATAACTATCTTCTCGTATATTAATGTTGGATATTTGCGGGTTTTTCTGAAATTTCGAGCTTTTCTTTGACTTTTTAGTTAGCAACAAATAATAAATATTGATACTAATTTAAACGAAGTGACTCTCCGTAACTATTTCAAGAATAATTCACATTAAATATGATTCATATAGAAAATTTGCAAGAATATTTTAAATATCTATTTTATTTCAGAAGAATATATTCACAAAAAATTGAAGAGATTGTTTGAAAAATGATTCTTTCTATTGTTTATTTGTTCATAACTAAAAAGCCAAAGCAAAGTTGAAAATTTCAGAAGAAAATCGCAACTATCTACCATCAATATAGGAGAAAATAGTTGTAAATAAGAAAATATTATTATAAATGATATTAAATTATTTAAACAATTAATTCTGTTAAATTTAATTGATTGTTGGTTCGTTCTGAATAAAAATTTGAAAATAACTTGAACGATTCGGAAAAACCGCGACTACAGTGTACGAAAACGTCTTTTTTTCTTATGAGAAATATCTGTTAAGCTTCATTGGGTTTGCGGGACCTCTGAATATAATTTTGTCAACAAAAAAAGGCATATAATTTTTTGTGGATTCGAACAAATTTGGGGGCGATATGCATGAAAATTCGAGAAAAAAAATTTCCAAAGAATTTTTCGACCATGCTAATAAGCACACTTTTTTAAGGCCCACAGGAAGAGGACGAGTTCTTAATCAGAAAAAAGTTAAGCAGCAAAATTGTTGATCCCAAAAAGATGAAGAAATTTTTCTGAGACCATTTTTTGATCAGATGCATATTTTCTGTTTTAAAGGTGAAAAATGTTATTAAGAATAAAAAATTTTATTTTACGGTCAAATTATGAAAGATAAAAAAATTAGCAGATAAAAGTTGTTCAACCAAAAAAATCTACAAATTTATTACCAATAATTTTTTGCTAGGACGCGTGGTTTTCGTTTTAGTCGTCAAAGCAGCATTACAAATAAACAAATTAAATTTGTCGAAAAACGAAACAAGGTACAATAAAATGTTTAACAACAAAATTTTTCGCCTAAATTAGATCCAAAAATTTGCTTGTGAACTTTTTTTTTGTAGGACGCGTAATTTTTTTAACTATAAAAACTTCAAACAAATTTAATATGCTCACCAAGGGTTTTTATTCATATAAATTATTATAAAAATGAAGCAAGAGAGTTTATGAACAACAAACAATGTTATTGATGGTAGGTATAGGTTTTGCAACAGTTTATGGGAAAATTGTGACACTGGTTAGACTGGATTTTTTCTTATTGAAAAATGAAAAGTCTACTTTTTTACCTTTTAAACAAAAGGATATGCATTTGTCTTATTTAAGTATTTTCTTGATTGAAGAAAATATTTGTTAGGAATGGTCTCCTCCGTATTCTACATTGAAAGAAAAATTTCTTTCAACAAAACAAATAAATGTTTAATTCACAAGATAATTATTTTGTTCAAATCAATGTTCATTTCACATAAATAATTTAATTTTTCCTAGAGTTAATACCGTGTCACCGCAATGACATTTCTACTAAAATAGTAAAAGTTTCTACCAAAAAGCAAGAATTTTCAAATAAAATACTTTAATTTTTAACTAAAAATGGTTTAGTTAAATTTTCAGTTCAAAAAATTAATTTGAAGGGAAAAAACTATTTTTCAAGAAAATGCGTACATGAATTTTCAACCAAATAGTTGAATTTTCAACGAAACACGTGGAATTTTCCACCAACTGAATACATTTCTAACCAAATAGATTGTCTTATTGGGTTCTCTTAATTCAGTTCCCATTTGAGCAAAAAACCGAGAAAAGGAGAGAGAGGGAAAGTTTCTTAAAAACAAGAGAAAAAATGAATTATTTTTAAAAAAGGAAATAGGGGAAAGAGTGTGACGTCTGAAATATGACTAAATAAAAATATGTACTAGACCCTCAAATTAGTAACTTAGTTTATGGACGGCCCCTGAACTACGATTGACTAATAATTTATGACAACTGTTAATAAAATGCAATTGGATACAATTCAACGGGAACACTGTGAATTATTAGCTTTTACCTAGATTTCGCATTCAAAGCATATATGATCCGAATTACAATCAATCGACTTTGCAGGAATCATTTTTTACAGAGAATCAATACTTCTTGATTTTTCTTTCAAAAAACGTTTCATTTCTGTTTAGGAAATCTAATAATAATCTGCAATTCAGTAAACTTGTTAGCTTTCCTCAATACTTGATGATTTTTCTTTTTCGATAAACAATTCCGTGGGTCCACTCAAACATAACCTTAAATGCTAAAAAATTATACAATTATACGATCACTTGGACGTTATGTTCCGGCTTCATTTTACTGGATATCAAGTCGGTTAAAACTAACCTATGTCTTGCACCACCGATAAGACAATCTATTATGGAATTATCTGTATTGATGACAATTTCAGCAGGCTTTGAAGATTTTAAAATAGGTAAAACTACTGCAAATTTACCATCAGTAAAATTAATCAGTTTAAACTCATAATTATTTTTGATAAAAGTGATTATGTCGCAGAAACCAGATATTAGAGATTATTTTTTTGGAATATATGGAATAGATTTTTTGGACTTTGAAGTTGGTTTCAAAAACCACTGAGGGTTTGTTTCTTACGGATTTTGAGGGCCATGTTCGTTATAAACTAAAATCCCTCATTATCAATTGATAATTAATTATAAATACGGTGTAAACTCTATTAAACGTACGTATACGTGTACATTTGAGAAAGTACCATATGTGCACGTGGATTTCTAAATTGAAAATCTGATCGCATTAATTTAGATGTGCAGTTTCTGATTTGCGCAAAGCTTAAAAAATGTACTTAAAATTATAGATATATTATATAATTATTAATACCAATAGAATTGAAGATAACGGCCAATTTTAAGATCAGAATACAGACGATCCTCATGTTTCTCTAATTAGATAAACGACTGATTATTGTACTAATTAAGAATTTGGTTAACAATGTAAGTAATGAATATGCTAGTGTTAGTTGTTATCTCTTAGATTGAATGCTTGAACCTCGTCCTTCTGAGATATTTACATTTGATAAGAGTCAGTTCCAAAGGAAAAATTTTTATTACATTTCATTCTACAAAATATGCTAAAAGAATGTGAAAGATGTATTTTATTCTCTCATATTTTTGAACTCATGTTTCAGAAATGACTCAGAAAAAGACGTTATTTGAAAACAAAAACATCGTCTTCTCCCTTCGATTTTCAATCACTATCACATTAACCCCCAAAAAAATTTGTTGTGTCATTTCCCGTCCGTCTTGAAGTTGTATAACGGACTGGAAGATCCAAAGACTGGATGCCTAGAAGTTACTAAAAATACTGACTGAAAAACTAACTAACTTCTTTGCAGATTCCTGCACTGCGAATTTTATATTTCTGGTTAGTGTAAAATTTCTTAGAGTTTCTTTTCGCATTCTTCCTTCCTTTTTCCGACATAATTATGATTACAAGGGTGTGGGGGTAAAGAATAGTGATAATTATGCCTGCGTAATACTTAAACGGCCCCTGAGGTAATCAAAATAGAATAATGATAAAAAATAAAAATTGTACTTTATTTTGCAATATACATATGACTCAATAGTCAGAGGTACAAAAATTAATAACACATTCATTTAGTATAATAGATTTCAACATAATGTCGAAAATTTCGCATTTTATTTGAAATTACATGATCAGTAATATTATGTTTATTCTCAATTGAAAGTCCTTCCAATTTAATAATTGTTCAGTTGTTATTTAGACTTAAATGTGCAAAACTTTTTCTCGAAAACGAAACAATTTTCTAATGAAGCGATTAAATTCCTGAAGTTAAAAATTTGAATGTAGCTTTCTAAAGTTGCAAAATTCAAGACTTTCTATTTCAAACCATTCAGTTTCAAATTCCGAATAAATGCAATGTCTCTGATTTTGAAAATAAGTTGATAATCTCTGAATATAGTTACTTGTTTAAGAAAAAAATTTCTTTCAAAATAATTGCTGTAACAATTTGAACCAAAGAAAAATTTAATTCTAACCATGAACACGGTTGATTTGTAGAAAATACCTCTTCGAGAAAAGAAGCCATCGTTTTCGAAATTCAACCGGTTTTTTTAGTTGGTTAAAAGCGACAATAAACAAAATTCGGTTGCAAAAAAATCTGACAGACGAGCGCTCCTTAAATTCTTTTTTTTTATTAGTGTTGCGAAGAATTTTGGTTCACTCAAGAACTACTTTAAAACTCGATCTGATTGAGATATGTCTGCCTACTGGACATTCCGCGATTTCTTCTGTAGTCATATCTTCAACTTCACCGCTATCCATGTTTATTTTCACCCTACTTGGCCTCAGCAAAGTATGTTTATATAGTCCTCGAAAAATCTGGTGTCTGCCTGCAACTTTGTCCAACATTGCACAGACGTCACCATTGGGCGTTGCTAATACAATTTGTTCTTTGGTTGGCATGGGTATAATGGCATAATTTTTGTTTCTCAATCGAATTGGTTTGTTGTGAGGAAAAACGTACCTTCGAAGTTCGAATAACCGGTTCGAATTTTTATTGGAAACAAGTCGAATAAATCTCAGTTCATCAAATTTATATCCAAGTACGCGAGGAAAAGTTTGTCTGAGATCAGAAAACGTAAACCTAACAGGATGAGAAATCTTGGCAGGTGGTGGAGACCCAGCAGCAGAATGAGGTCTGACAGAAGGAGACCTGGACCTGGCACGAGGAGGGTACACGATAGGTGGTCGAGACCGGGTAGAGGAACCCGGTATGGCAAGAGAAAGTGTTGTGTCTGGAGAACGTCTGGCAGGAGAAGAAGAAGGTTCACAATGAGGAACATTAGGATTCGGGTCGGTATTAGGAAAGCACTCAGACTGCAAACCTAATTCTGTAACAAGAAACAGAGGATTACGTTTTTCAAAGTATGCTCATCTATTTTAGTAAGTAAGGTCATCTATTTTGTTAGAAAATATTTTCTAGTTGAAAATTCAACTATTTTGTAGAAATTACAATACATTCCGACTTAGAATCTTAGGAATTGAAATTCGAAACTTCTGGTAACTTGCTACGTGGTCTAGGACGAAAATAATGTAGCAACCCAGAAAAACCAATTCTTTTTATAAATTCTGTAAAACGTTTTTTTCAATTTTCCAACAAAAACCAAAAGAGGATATATGCCCTTTTGAAAGTAAACCCCTCATAAGTGCACGTGCAGAGTTGGGAATTTGCCATCGGTGTACGTCGAAATGTAGACGTTCACAGATGGGTCGCCGATGACACGGAGGTTCACAGTTGGGCACGTTTAAAATTGCTCCGAACAGATTACGTCGCAAAAATACTAATTTGCGAAAAGAAAAAAAAATGTACGTGAATTTATAGATATATTATATTATTATATTCACCAATAAAATTGAAGATAACGGTCAAGCATAAGACCAGAGCACAGACAACCCTCATCTTTTCTAATTAGAGGAACGACTGATCAATATATTAATTAAAAATTTGGTTAACAATGTAACTAGTGAATATTCTAGAGGTTTATTAGCTTATACAATATACACTGTAGTTGTTATCGCTTAGATTAAAGGCGTTGACTTTGTCCTTCTGAGATATTTACATTTGATAAGAGTCTGTTGCAATGAAAAATTTAGTTACACATTTCTTTAAAACTGATGTCACCATTTATGTAGTCTTTTACATTTTAGGACAATCTGCACTAATGTTTTATGAATTACTCAGAGGAAAAGAATTTAGTTATTTCGTTGATAATATGTTGTTTCTTTAAAACTTCAGACTTTGTAGCCCACTTTGTCGAATTATTATTCTTATCAATATTATATAAATAATTATCTTTATTATCTTTAATAAATCATTATCTTTTCTTGTTTTTTTTTCTTGTGTCAAGATATTATTCTTGACAGGAAGAGAAATGATTTGCAAAAGAACTGTCTATATTCGAAAACGCAAAATCAATTATTTTGTAATGACTTTTTATAATAATTGTTGTCTTTTAGTTTTGGGTTGTAATGAATGATTATAAATGGTTATGATTTATTATATATGGTTTTACTTAACCTAATTATGAAATCAGTATATAAATGCATTTAAACACTGGAAATCAAGCAGATGCCAGTTTAACCCATTAATTTGCTAATGACAATTAGAGAAATAAAGTAAGTTAATCTAGAATGAAAATTTCCATTCGTCAACAGTGAATTCACATATTTCATTTATTTTTCAGGAAATGCGAGTAACTTATAGTAGCACAAATGAATATAAATATGCTTCTTTGGTAGCTTTCAAATTAAATAACAAATTAATGATCTTCTTCGATTGGCCAAGACAGACCTTTTTGAAAAAAAAAACAGCCGATTTAACCATCTTGAGGATTTAAAATTGAAATTTATTTAATTTTACAGATTTGCGACTAAAAATTTTTCAAGTATAAAGATTTACAATCTATATTTCTACAATTTCGAAGAGTTACGATTTGTAAATAAAAATACTTAAATTTTGCAGAATTTGAAGACCAAAAGTCAAGTTTTCAATTCCAAATCTTCCAAATTGGAGAAGTTTCAAATTTAAGTCATCAAAATCACAAAACTCAGTCATTCTAAAACTTGAATCTCTTCATTTATTAATATTTGAAATCCAAATATCTACAATTTTGAAGAGTTACAATTAGAAACTCTTTAGTTTTAAAGTGTTTAAACAAAAATTTCTTCAATGCAGTTGTATATTTTCAAATATTTTTTTTCCTGGTGAAATAGAAAGAGAACTAAAAATGAAATAAAACGTTACGTCCTTGGAACGTACCGTAAATCAATTTCCCTAAATGCTCGATTGGGTTGCAATTGATGAAGATTGCAACTTAGGTACGAGAAAGAAAGTCAATAAATACACATATTGGTAGAGATATAAAGCAATTTGTTTGGTAATATATATATAAAAAAAGCACGAGAGCTGAAGGTTGGATGAGGTGACCCTTGGACCAGAACAGTTTAACTGCAGCTGGAAAATGAACCAGCCAATTGAGCTTTCTATAAATAAAAGAGGATTGGAGGAACAAGAGATAATTATAAAAAGGTATTCAGGGACGAACCCTGTAACCCTTAAAGAATACACCTCAAATAAATCTACAGATATTTTTAGCTCAAAAAGAATCATGAGTGATGTTAAAAGAACACAAAAAAGGAAAAAAAAATATTTCCAAAGCCGCAGTGATGATTTAACTATTCGAAAACAATACTTGAAAAAAGTAAACAATCGTGGGGTCATAGTGACACCAAGTGGCGATCAAAGGTTATTCCTATTGAATATGGTGAATGGTTTTATGGAATCTAAGACCCGAACTTCCAACTTGAAGTTGTGTGACGGACCGGAATAAAGATACTGTCTGAAAACTAACTAACTGAAATTGTATTTCTTCTTGCGGAGGAGGAATGTTTGCTGAGGAGGCAATTTTATAATCGTGGAGTGGTGTACAATTTATTTGGCTATCCCACTTGATGAGCGACGTTATTCTTTTTCTTGTTCCGATAGGTACAGATAATTAAGTTTGTGGTTGATTCTGGCCCGATGATTCATCCGTTTGATGCTTATTCAACTATCGTGCTTATACATGTTTTATGTGTGTGTATATTTCAAGTGGGTTGTCACTTATCAAGTGACACCTGTCCCCCTGAAGATAAGATCTTCTATTGAAGTTTAAATTTGAGAATAAATATTTCCAAGATCAGTTAGGTTATATACAGGTGTAGCAAAGCTACTAGGATACTGAAATGCCATTTTTTGTTTGGGAAAATGATTTAATAGTTTAAAAATTGCAAAGGATTTTTTGGTAATGATCTGCTATTGGTATCAGCTCAAATACAAGTTTAGAAACCAAATAGCTACATGAAGTTCAATTTTCGGCAATGTTTGTTTTTTCTAAATCATTGAGGGTTTTATTCAAAATTCATTATTCTTCCGGGAATTCTGACGTCATTGACCTAGAAATTTGGATTTGGTTGGCTGCCCACGGGAGTCATAATAATATGGTGTCGGTGTGAGCAACTCGTGTCTCTGGTGCCGCGTATGAATTTCTTGATTTGACCTAGTTTCACAAATGCTAGATATTTTGTTTGGTTTTTAGGGCGTTATTTTTGTGCTGCGACACATACTGGTATAAGTTTTTGCTTCTGATTTTGTGATTTTCTATTAGAATTCTGACCGGTTTTGTGTCTTTCTGAGGAACTTGTGGTCTTGAACAGACATCTTTATAAATTTCGCATTGCCCACCAAGTAGTGTACGTGATTTACAAAAATAAGTAGCGATACAAATGTACTAGTTATTCAACTCCATCAAAGCCGACACAGAGGAAACCAAAAAGGACGTCAAACTGCTTAAAACGGAAACAGCTCAATTAAAGTCCTAATTTGATGCTCTAAAAACTATATGCAGCACATCTAAAGCACAATATAAAAAGCTAAAAGAAATTCATCAGGCAACAGAGGAAAAATGTAGTTCACTAAAGAGAGAGGTTGGCTTTCTGCAGCAAATGCTCCTGCAATGTCCTGATTCACAACCTACCGGACGACGAAGAATCTAACAAGGAACTCTTCTCATTTGTTATCAATATTCTCACTAGCGCCGGTTTCTCACGCAATAAAACGAATATTGATACCATGTATTGACTGGAGAGTTGACTAAGAGTTGAACCTTTCTGTCACTTTGAACAGATAACGAGAGGAAAGGCAAGAAAGGAAAGTCTATACTATACTGCCACAAAGCTAAAAAATGCGGATATTAGCGTGTTCGTTAAGGTTAGTAGTATTCTGCTGGTTGACCGTCAGCTCTCTCTCCCAGAGTTCGAATCCCTTCTAAAAGAAAAGGGAGATTAACAACATTCGAGTGAAACTCAATCCTTGTCAAGAAGAAAATCCAAAACACGACAAAAACGTCCAACGGTTGGATCGAATAGCTCGCTGGACTCCTTTATAGGAAAAACTGCTTCAAAGCCGGAGAAGCCTCAGTCTAAGAGTCACAAACCTACTAAGCCTGGTAAGGCTAAGTAACTTGCAACAGAGAATAAAGTCGTTAATCAGGAGGTCTTATGCCAATCTCCTAAGGGCATCAATCTTCGCATCTTATTCTGGAATGCTCACGGCCTTTCCAACTTTTCTGATTTACGTACGCAGCCGAATTCAAAATCCCCTGATTGGTGAAGGGCATTTTAATTTATTGTCGGTAATGTATACTTTGAACCATCTATAGATGTTAGGCTGTTCGAGCAGACTTTTTAGGAGGCCCTTTCCGAGGTTATATCGGGCTTTCCAGATTTCCCAATGTTTTTAGAAGGCGAATTTAATGCACGTATCGGCAACCTGAATGACCTGAAGGTCTCCTCTCCGAAACTTCTGCATCATTGTATAAGAGAAAATGATTGGTGCTTCAATTAGCTACGACTTCCGACCATCTCCCGGTTCGTGTTTGTATTTCGTATTTCATACAGATAGAGTAACGTAGGTCCAAGGCGGCGTTATAAGAACCTTCACTCACGAATTCACAGTCTTAAAAATGAGAGTCGTACCCTTGATATTTCTCTAAGATGAAGCTTTCTTGAAGTTGATTTCTAGTTCGGTTTTTATAGTTGTTATTATTTTGGTTACCTTCTCGGAGTGGTCCCGGATATGAATAACTTAGTTTAATGGGCCATGGTAGTCGCATTCTTGTCTAGGACCCGAATAAAATGAATTCGGAGGTGGTTCCGAATATCAACAACTACTACTGGCTGGTTCCATACTCCGAGGATTTCCCTGAGCTAGGGAAGTAGAGTATGGGCCAATGGGGTTAGATTGTTGACCCCGGCACTTCGACCACCATCCTACCCTACATCCAAGCTATCACAGAACAAATAGGAAGAGTTTTCGACAAACACAGCATCCAAACCATATTTAAACCGTCTGACAAAATAGGAAAACTTCTAAACAACCCTAAAGTTAAAAAGGCACCTCTCAGTGATCCGGGAGTATATAAAAGCCCCTGCTTTTGTGGTAAAAACTATATTGGAGAAACCAGGAGAGCGGTCAGCCAACGTGTAAAGGAACAGGAGAGTAAAGTCAGGCTAAAACATTTCAAGCAATCAGTACTATCTGAGCATCTTATCGAAACAGGCCATAGCATTTTATATGACAAAACAACCGTTATCGCAAAAACATACAATACTTTTCCAAGAAAACATAGAGAAGCAATCGAAATCTCAAAAGAACCTAATAACATCAATAGGGGCAATGGATATAAAACCAATCTGATTTGGCTTCCGTCCTCCCGGTTTTTTAAAAAGACTTGATTGGCTAATTAAGTTCGATCAGTCTCCACGGTGGGATACTCTGGCCAATCACAGGCATCGTAGAGAGTACATATAAGAACAACATAACCTAAAACTTCAGTTTCAGGTTAGCTCTGAAGAAGTGAACTGCAATGTTCACGAAACGTCGGTAAGATTCATAGTTTCGCACATGATTGAAACCCGATATACCTTTTTTTGTTATAATAAATGATCGTAAAAGCATTAAATGTATTTATTAATTCACACAGCTGTGTTTCTCTATCGTTTTCACTTCCCTGTATACCATTAAGCCATTTCCCTTTCAGGGTAGACGTGACACTACCCGATTTGGGTAGTTTTTCTAGGTGGATAGTTTCTTGTAGTAAATAACTACAAGTTGGGCTCACCAATCGTAAAGCGCGTAATACTTGCTTAAAAGTTTGTAGGCAACGTTCTGCCATTCCATTTGTAGCCCCGCATAATCAACGTGTGTATGTTCGAAAGGCGCTGTTGCTTCTTTCCAAGGAAGATGTGGAAGAAATGTCTTTCAACTTTATTTGGATTATTTCTTATTTTGTTACATTCTGAACTATTTTTTTCAATGGATTCGATGTCGTTTGTTATTCTTGGCCACCAGCAGTAACTCCCAGCTACCGCTTTCATCTTAACAAAACCTAAGTATACCACATGTAGTTCATTTAGAATTCGACGTTGTAGGCAACCAGGATTAAACAACTCTTTGCCCTCTAAAGATACACCCATTTTTTAAAGAGAATTCTGTCTGGCAAAAATTATATCTATCTGTTCGATGAACTTCGCTACTTAGTTGTAATCCCTCTAGAAGTTTCTCAAACGGTTAATCTCTCTTGTTTTCCTTAGCTAATCCTTTCGAATTTAATGGTAATTTATCAACTAAAATTATTTCAAATACGTCGGCTGTATCATAATCAAAATGATTAGTAGTCGGTAATGGTAAGCGTACAATTGCATCCGCATTAGCATGTTGAGTAGCTCGTTTGTATTTAATATCAAAATCTAACGCTTGTAAAAATATTGCATAGTGTTACGTTCGAGAGGCTGAGAATATCGGTAGCCTTAACTTGGGCGAACAAATTTGCACTAGAAGCCTATGATCAGTATACAATGTAAATTTTTGCCCGTATAAATAGTAATAAAATTTTGTTACCCCAAAAATTATACCGTAGGCCTCTTTATCAATTTGAAAGTATTTCTTTTAAGTAGCATTTAATGTTTGTGATGAACATTAAATTGGACTTTCTGTCCCGTCTGAATGCACGTGTGAAAGAACTGCCCGACGGCGTGAGGGCTAGCATCCGCTGCAAGGACTGAAGGTAAACGCGGATCGAAACAAGCTAATACCTAATCACTTTGAATTTGTTGCTTCACATAATTAAATGTCCATTTACACATCTTTCTCCATCGAAAAGGTTGATTTTCTTTAGTGTGCTCATGCAAGGGTTGCAGGATGTCGCTCAAGTTTTCGAAAAATATACCATAGTAGTTCACTAATCCGATAAAAGCTCTAGTTTCAGTTGTGTTTGTAGGACGCGGTGCATTCTCGTCGCAGGTTTGTCGTGTATGTGGGCAAACAGAGAAAACATGAATTGACTTTACATTTTACTTTATTCATACAAAAATATAGAGGTTGAGGCGAACTTGACGTATCCCGGTTGACTGCTAGATTTCGACTGACCCATGTTCGTTTACAATACATACTGTGCTTGGATCATACAAATCAAGTACACCAGTATACCAGTATAATTGTACTACCTCTGATTTAAAAAATTGTACTTCTAAAATAATTGTTGTAACGATTTCAATCATATAAAAATTTACTTTTAAACTTGGAAACAGTAGAGTTGTAGCAAATTTCTTTCCGAAAAAATAAGATATCATTTATTAAAATGAAAACGTTTTTTTTTAATGATGACAAGCGACAGTGAGCGAAATTCGTTACGACAGTATTGAGACACGTTGAGTCTTCCAGAATACATTGTAAAATTCCTTAAATTGAAAATTTATGATTAAAATGACGAATTTTTCAAGCAAATGATTTTAGGATAACGCATTGTAAACTAAATTATTTCATATTTGTAAAAATAAACAAGTAAACTTAACATTTAAAAAAATTTTGAATTGTACTTAGACAAAATTGCATTATATCAAGCGATATGAAATTTGCGATATACAAAGTGATTGGATAGATTTTGTTTAATTTGTAAAATTGGCAGTCAAAAAGTAATTCACTGTCATTTCCTTAAATTTTAAAAGGTCTATGCAGAAACGTGGGTTAATCATAAAGATAAAGCGCAAAGCGTCATATCTCACAGAAACGCGCGTTTGAAAAAAGAATGCTATTAGCTATGTTCGAAATTGTGGTTCACACACGAAATACTTTGAAATTTGTTTTGATTGAGGTTGAGGTGCCTACTGGACATTCCGCGATTTCTTCTGTGGTCATTTGTATAACGTCACCATTGTACATGTTTATTTTTCCTCTCTTTCTCAAAATATCAGTTTTATATAGTCCACGAAAATTCTGAAGTTTGCTTGATAATTTTTCCAATATTGCACAGATATTACCACTGGGCGTTGATAATACAATTTTCTCTTCGGTTGGTATGGGTATAAGGACATGATATTGGTTTCTCAATCGAATTGGTTTGTCGGGGGGAAAAACGTATTTTCGAAGTTCAAATATCCGGTTCGGATTCTTCAGAGGAATAAGTCGTATTAGTCTAAGTTCATCAAATTTATACCCAAGTACGTGAGGAAAAGTTTGCCGAAGAGCAGGAAACGTGAACCTAATACGAAGAGAGGTGTCGGCAGGTGGTGGAGACCCAGCAGCAGAATGAGGTCTGACAGAAGGAGACCTGGACCTAGCACGAATAGGAGACGTGACAGGTGGTCGAGACCGGGCAAAAGAACCCGGTATGGCAAGAGAAAGAGTTGTATCTGGCGAATTTCTAGCAGGAAAAGAAGTAGAAGATCCACAACGAGAAACATCAGGATTGTGGTCGCCATTAGGAGAATTCTTGGACTGTGAACCTAATTCTGCAAAAAAAAATACATATAGAGTATTACATTTTTATAATTCTATTTCTTTTTCTTCGAAAAAAAAAGTTCTAGCTTTTATCATTTCGAAACACACATTCAAAAATCTTTGAAACAATGTCACACTTTAAAAATTAATTTAAAAAAATGTACATTATTATTTGAAGGAAAATCATTCTTGTTTCAAATGCTCCGCCAAAATAAAGTTTAATCTGCACGTCTCTGTGCGCAAGTACGCGCGAATATTTCGCGCCAAGCAGAGCAACTTCGATGTTCCGGTAGGAAATGAGCCAATGATAATTTCGTTAATATTTGTGGCATTAGTTTCCGCGGGAATTAAGGAAAAGGTGGGGAAATCGGCGTCGACGAGTGATCATTCGTTTATACGCCCATGTAAGAGCAACATTTCTTGAAAAGTAATTTAAACCTTTTGAAACGCCACGTTTGGCGGTGTGAGTGTTGGGCCACGACCAAAAAGGTAAATTTAATGATCATCGAGAAATTGTGTGTGTGTTTCTTCATTCCGAACAATGTTCGCATTTTTACGCTTAAAAAACTATTTTCAGCGTGGCGTCAATCTTTACCGTCTTTTCTGTCGTCTGCCCCTATTGTTTAAAAGCCTGTTCATCAAATGTTGGCAGTGAATTCGAGAATAAGAATTTTATTAATTCTGGAAGGAGATTTCTTTTTCGCAATCGAGCGATTTAAAACGAGACACGAGGAATCATTAACTTCTGATTGTCATCAGAACGCCGCACTCGTACGGCTTTTATCTACTGGCTCGATACTGCGAAGCCTTCCCTGCTGCTGTCAATTGAGCTCATCAGGTTTTTTCTTCTACCTTGCAGTTAACAATACCATTTTGTTTCTGATCAAGAGTTTACTAATTTGAACAAATTTATATATTTTTAATATAGCGAGCGTATAAATGGATGTGTGTGTGTGAATAATTGATTTTAGATTTATGTTCGTCTCTTTTGACGCGATACGAATCTTTCCATGATTTGTGTTGATCATTTTATCGAACGACAGTTTACATATTAATTTAAGGTATAATATATTTGCCATTTGAATCTGTGTATATATTTGCAATTTCTTCATTGACCTCTGCCTGTTCTCATTTGTACTGAGTTTCGTGTTGATATCAGTAATGAATAATCACTTGCTTGCTCTTTGGAACTTATTTCAATGAATGAAAACATTTCATTGTAAATTACAATCACATTAATTTCAAATCCTGTTTTTATGCAGAACCTTAAATTAAAACATTTGATCGGTTTTACAGTTAATAAATTTGAATAAATATCAATACCCATTTTTATTACATATTAAACAAAAGATGTTGCTTTGGCTGAAATCATTTATTGGCAACATATTTGCAACATTCTTAACTGTAAATGAAAATGTTGTGTTTTGAAAGTATACATATTGAAAGGATTATTTTAAAAACATTTTGCAATGTGCTACGTGTGCCAATATGGACGCCAAAATTTTTTCCTCGAATTTAAATGCAGATCGCTTATTTTGTTTGAATCTACAAAAAAAAAATGCGAATTTTTAAAATAATATTTTGAGATTGGCTGATAATTACATGTTTACATAATTTGTCTTAACAATTTATTGTTGATTTTATCAATTTTTTCTTACAATACAGTGAGAATGTCGGGGATTTTTCCGAATTCTTGAACTTTCAGTTAGATCGAGGCAATAATCAATTAAATTTAAAAAAAAAATGGTGCTAACAATTTATTATTATTTATAATAATATTCTCCCAGAATAATATTGTGTACCTATCAATTATCGTGAGGTAATAGTTATTCCAAGTTAATGAACATAATTTTTCAAACAATTTATTATTATTTCCTTATCTTATTATCATTTTCAATAGTCACGTGCAAAATTACTTCAAGTTGTTTCGAGTCGGGTTGTCATTGGGTCAGGTCGAGTTGCGGGTTTACATCCCGACCTGAAATCTTGAAAACCCGATCTGGAACGAAATCCAGAAAATCCAACCCAAACCAAAAACTCAAAACCCCGACCCCACCCAAAACTAAAAGTATCACTTGCCTGGGTTTAAAAAAAAGCAACAATAAGAAATTATATTCACAATATTTAGTGTCCTTGTAAACATTTCTTTACGCCAAACACATGTGCAGATGGTCGATCAAGGTACTCATGGCTATGCAAAATTGAATAGTTGGACAGAGAGACATAAGTTAAAGTTACGGAGAAAGTTTTTAACAGCATAAAACTGCGTAAAAATTATGAACACTGCGAAGCATATTTCTGTTATACATAGGGCTGCGCAGTAGTTTTCTTCTGTGTATAGCGCTGCGTATTATTATTCAGCAGCCATGGCTGTGCAGTTGTATTCTACAATTTATCTAGCTGCGCAGTTGCGTAGCATAACGTCTAGGATAGATTAATCCAGTTTTTGATTACTAATGACTGCGCAGAATATTCTGAAGACTGCGTGATATAATTCTGATATCTTCATGACTGCGCAGCAGTCTTCTACCATGCACCCAGTTGCACAGTGGCCATCTACCATAAGCATGGTTAGGTACTATACTTCGAAAGCATTTATTTATGCGCAGGGGAATTTTGAGATATTTATGGATACGCAGTTGAATTTCGTAGTATCTAAATCGGCATAGTACAGTTTTTGATTGCGTAGGACTGCTTAGGAAATGTTAAAGTCAGCGCAGTGCAGATCTATTATACGATACGTTATAGAAATATACTGCGCATCAATTTGCAATTTAGGATACTACTGTACACCCATTAGTGCGTCAGTATAATATTGCGCAGCACTATGTATAACAGAAATATGCTTCGCAATGTTCATAATTTTTACGCAGTTTTATGCTGTTAAAAACTTTCTCCGTAACTTTAACTTATGTCTCTCTGTCCAACATTTTCCGCACAATTCTACGCGATTGGATAATATATTAAGCTGTTCTAGACAATATAAAATTTAAATATATAGTAATAAATACTTTGTAAGTCTATTGCGCAGCATGGATCGTGGCAGAATGATACGGTGCAGTGCTATGCATGTTACAAAACAAGTACGCAGCCCTAAGTATAATATAACTTTACCACGCCGTCTTCAGAATTTTTTTGCGCAGTCCTACACGATTAGAAATTTTCTGATTGACTGTCACAACCCTAATTATTAATAATGTTCTCTATTATTATTGCTAGAAAGTTGTGGTCTTCACGGAAATTTGTAACTTATTGTCTACTTTTCTCTCAGAGTGTGGTAATAATTATTGAAATTTAACACACATAATTGCTTAGAGAAATTTTTATTGTTTACAACTATCTTCTCCTATAATAATGCTACATAGTCGCGGTTTTTATTAAAAATTTTCACTTATTTCCACCTTTTTTCATTTTTCTCATTAGGGGCCGTCTATAAACTACGCTACGAAGCTTGGGGTGGGGGGATGGCAGTCACTGGAAGTAACATTATAAACTTAGATAACATTTAGTTTAGGTAAAAATTTAATTATTATTTTGAAAATGGAACTATTTTGTTAAAAAGTCATCTTTTTGTCAAAAATTCAATTACTTAGTTGAAAGTTGAACTACTTTGTTAAAAATGCATTTGCTTGGCTAGTTAAACAATTCCAATTTTCGGTCAAAAATTAATCTGTTTTGGATAAGCATTCAACTACTTTATTGAAAATTCGTCTTTTGGTAGAAAGGTCAACTATTTTTCAAAAGTTCGTCCTTTTGGATTGAAAATTCACCTTTATCGTAGAAAAGTCGTCTTCCTTGGTTAATAATAATTGATCATTCTTGGTTGAAAATAAACTTTTTTTTTGTTTAAAAGCTGAACTCTTTGGTTGTTAATATAACTATTCTTCGAAAATTATTTTTTTTGCAGTACAAAATTCGTCTTTTTGGGTTCAAAAATGTTGCTGGAGCGTACAAGACAGAACTACGGTTGTCAACAAGGTGGGGGGCGGGGCGTCAAGAATAACACAAAATTTGTAAAATAGTTTATGGTCGACCCCTCACAGCGAGGTAATAATTGATGCAATTTTAACAAAAACACAATTGCTTAAACAAATTATCATTGTTTATAAATATCTACTCCTATATTAATGCTAGGCATTTGCTTATTTTCTGAAATGTTTTCTGTTTGTCACTATCTTCTCCTGAAGTAATGCTAGAAAAGTTTCTAAAAGCAAAATTTTCTCCGATGGAATTTTTTTGGTACCGTATAAAGCAGACTTATAGGGTAATATTCAAAAGGTAATTATTCATTTGTATTCTATAACTAATTTGGGAAGGAAATTTTCAGTTTCAACTCGATTCACCTAATATTCACGATTCTGAATAAAATTTACAATAATGTCTTCTTTTTTACAGAAAGTAAGTGTTAAACTTTATGGGTGAGAGGAAACTCTGAATATCACTTGAAAAATAAAAAACGCATTAATTTTTGTGTGGATGCGAACAAATTTAGTGGCAATGAAAGTCAATATTCATAATTACATTTATTTTCAAATAGATCTCAACACCGATAAGACCATTTATTCTGGAATGATCCGTATTGATGAAAATTTCAGCAGGCTTTAAAGATTTTAAAATAGGTAAAACTACTATAAATTCTCCAGCAGTAAAATTAATAAGTTAAAACCCATGATTATGTTTAATAAAAGTAATTTCATCGCCGGAACCAGTCATTAGGGATGTTTCAGAATTTTTTTCTTCGGAAAATGCAAAGGGCTCTTCAATTATCAAAGCATCCGCACTCACAACACTCACTGCATAAAAATCACCTAAGAGAAAAAATACTACAAGTTTCATCAAAATTAGTAACAACAGCTTAAATTCTTCAGATGATTTTACATGGAATTGCTCATATCTGGATTTAGATTTTTTGGATTCTGAAATTTTTTTCGAAAACAACTAAATGTTTATTTTTCAAGAATGTTTTTCATTATCTAATTGTTTATCTAAATCTCAGCGTGCACAGTTGAGAGTGTTCCATCTGTACACGTCGATATTTAGACGTGCACATATGGGTCGGCGAGGACACGGATGTTCACATTTGGGCACGTGTAAAATTGTTCCCTTCACAGATTGCAGTGTAAAAATTCTGACTTGCCAAAAAAATGTACCTAAGATTATAAATATATTATATTATTATATTCACCAATAAAATTGAAGAAAACGGCCAAGGATAAGAACAGAGTACAGACAATCCTCATCTTTTCTAATTAGAGGAACGAATGATTAATGTATTAATTATGAATTTGGTAAACAATGTAACTAAGGAATATTCTAGAGCTTCATTAGCTTATAGAATATATACTATAATCGCTATCTCTTAGATCAAAGGCGTCATCCTTAACCTTCTGAGATATTTATGTTTGATATGATTCAGTTTCAACCAGACAAATTTGGATACACGTTTCTTTAAAACTGATGTCACTATTTCTCTAGCCTTTTACTTTTTAAGAAAAGCTGATTTTGACATGACAAATTGATATAGTGTCTATTGTGATTGATAAAATGTTGTTTCGCTGAAACTTAAAACTTTACAGCCCACTATGTCACATTATTAACAATATTGTTATTTTAATTATAATTATCCAAATCATTTTCCTTTCTTTCTTTTTTTGTGTCATGAGAGAAAAAGAAATGATTTACAAAAAAATTGTCTATGTTCAAATAAGCGAAATGAGTAAATTTTCTTAAAATAATTTTTTATGAAAGTTGTCGTTTAGTTTTGGGTTCTAATAAATGGTTATAAATGATAAATGGCTTTACTTCACCTAACGAGGAAATCATTGTATAAATGCATTCGAACATCTGAAATCAAACAGCTACCAGTTTATCCCATTAACACAAATTCAAAAAAGTATACTTTTTTGGTAGATTCCCAATTAAATAACAAATTATTCATCTTTACTAACTGGCCGCGACAGACCTTTTGGACATTCAAAGAGCCGATTTAACCATTTTGAGGATTTAAAATTGAAATTTATTCAACTTTACAGATAGCAATTAATTTACAATCCATATTTTCAGAATTTCAAGGAACTGCAATATAAAACTGTTCAATTTTGAAGATGTATGAATAAATATGCTTAAATTTAAATGGTTCTGAAAATCAAAATTTAAGTTTTTAATTCTAAATCTTTCAAATTGGAGAACTTGCACAGTTTTTAATTAAACATTTTCGAAAACAGAAAGTCTTCAGTTATAAAGATTTAAAATCCAACAATTCTTCTAAACGCTTGATGCGTTTTAGATAATTAGAAGAAACTAATAATCCAGTTTCAAAGCACATTAAATAGCTATCTATCATCTTATTGTTATTTTGATGTTCATCTCAATAGTGAAATAAACTTTTACAAAACAATAGAAATGATGATTTTATGTCATATTTAAAAAGACTAATTTTCTACAAAACAGATCAATTTTCAACCCGATAATATGAATTTTCAACAAAAAAGCTAATTTAAACAAAAATCAGTTAAATATACAAGAAAATAGTTTAATTTTTAGTTGGAAAAATTAATTTTTCAACAAATGTTGAAAAAATTATATTAAAAAGTTAAATTTTCATTCAAGATTTTTCAATAAAAAAAAAACTAATTTTCTACAACACAGTTGAGCTATCAACACGAAAATATGAATTTTCTACAAGAAAATTAATTTTCAAACAATCAGTTGAATGCTCAATAAAATAGTTCAATCTTTAGTTGAAAAAATTAATTTTTATGAAAAAGAAAACTCATTTTCAACACTCAAGATTCATTTTTTTACCAAGAAATACGAGTTTTAAACAAAGTACAAAATTTTTTAACCAAATAGTTGAATCTTCAATAAAGAAGATTGAGAAAAGACTTGAAAAAAGCCAAATTTTCAACAAATTACATAAATTTTCAACTAGATATTTTGAACAATGGATGTAATGTTAGTTTCTAAAATTGTTCAAATAAATAGTGGAATTTCGAAATTGAAAAAGATCAATTATTAACCAAAAGCGGTGGAATTGAATTTTCATTCAAGAGGATTAATTTTTAATGAAAAAATTAAATTTTATACAAAACAGTTTGATTTTGTAACAAATATTTAAACTTTTTACCAAAGTGTTGAATTTTCAAGTGAAAAACACGAATTTTCTACAAACCAATTAAATTTTCAACCCCAGAATATGAATCTTCAACAAGATACGTTATTTTGACCCAATCAGTTAAATGTTTGGCAAAATATTTAAATATTAAGGTGAAAAACTTATTCCTTCGCAAAAAAGAAAAATAATTCTCAACTAAAATTTTGAATCTCCAACCAAAAAAATTAACTTTTAAACAAGTAGTTCAATTTTCAACTAAGTAGTGGAATTTTCAAGCTAAACAGATACATTTTTGCAGCAAAATGTAATAGTTTGTGTTTTAACAAAAAAATATTTCAATCAAAATTAAAGCGTTTGGTTTTAACCATGAAAAACAAACTTTCAATCAAATACTTGAATACTCAACTAAAAAAGATTAATTTCCAACCAAACATTTGAATTTGTAACCAAAAAATTTATTTTCTACCAAAAAAGATAAAGTTTCAACAAAATACATACATTTTTAACCAAGTAGTTAAATTGTCTACCAAGTTGTTGAATTTTCGACCCAAAAATACAAATTTTCTAGAAAACAGTTCAATTTTCTGCCACGAAGTATAATATTTTAACCAAATTGTTGAATTTTCAACAAAGTAATTCAGTTTTAATAAAACAAATTCTGAAATAAAAAACATGCATTCGGAACCGAGTTCGACGCTTGTAATGATTGAATCAAAAAATCATGAAAAATCATTAATAGTAATTAAATAATAAATCAATAATGATAATTAATACTAATAACAAGAAATTATATACCTTGTATTAAAGGACAGCTGTTTATTTTGCAGTAAGGAAAAATAAACAAGTGAACTTAACATTGTTTTAAAGTTTGAATTGAACTCAAACAAAATTGAATTATATCAAGCGGTATGAAATTTGTGATATTCAAAGTGATTGGATAGATTTTTTTTAATTTGTAAAATTGACAGTCAAAAAGTAATTCACTTTCATTTCCTTAAATTTTAAAAGGTCTATGCAGAAACGTGGGTTAATCATAAAGATAAAGCGCAAAGCGTCATATCTCACAGAAACGCGCGTTTGAAAAAAGAATGCTATTAGCTATGTTCGAAATTGTGGTTCACACACGAAATACTTTGAAATTTGTTTTGATTGTGGTTGAGGTGCCTACTGGACATTCCCCGATTTCTTCTGTGGTCATTGGTATAACCTCACCGCTGTACATATTCATTTTTGCCCTTTTTCTCAAAATATCAGTTTTATATAGTCCACGAAAATTCTGAACTTTGTTTGATAATTTTTCCAATATTGCACAGATATCACCACTGGGCGTTGATAATACAATTTGCTCTTCGGTTGGTATGGGTATAAGGACATGATATTGGTTTCTCAATCGAATTGGTTTGTCGGGGGGAAAAACGTATATTCGAAGTTCGAATATATGGTTTGGATTCTTCGGAGGAATAAGTCGAATATATCTAAGCTCATCAAATTTATATCCAAGCACGCGAGGAAAAGTTTGCCTGAGAGCAGAAAACGGTAACCTAGCACGAACAGTAATCTCGGCAGGTGGTGGAGATCCAGCAGAAGAATGAGGTCTGACAGAAGGAGACCTGGACCTAGCACGAATAGGAGACGTGACAGGTGGTCGAGACCGGGCGAAAGAACCCGGCATGGCAAGAGAAAGAGTTGTGTCTGGAGAACGTCTGGCAGGAGAAGAAGAAGAAGGTTCACAACGAGAAACATCAGAATTGTGCTCGCCATTTGGAGAACTCTTGGACTGTGAACCTAATTCTGCAACAAGAAATACATATAGAGGATTACATTTTTTCAGTTGTATTTATTTTTCTTCGAAAAACGGTTGCAGCTTTTATCGTTTACGAAACACACAATCAAAAATCTTTGAAACAATCTCACACTTTGAAAATTAATTTTTAAAAATGTACATTATTATTTGAAGGAAAATCATTGGTGTTTAAAATGCGCCGCCAAAATAAAGTTTAATCTGCACGTCTCTGAGCGCAAGTACGCGCGAATATTTCGCGCAAAGGAGAGCGATTTCAATGTTTCGATAGGAAATGAGCCAATGATAATTGCGTTAATATTTGTAGTCTTATTTTACGCGGGACTTAAGGAAAAGGTGGGAAAATCGGCGTCGACAGGTGATCATTCGTTTATACGCTCATGTAAGAGCAACATTTCTTTGAAAGTAATTTCAAACTGTTTGAAACGCCACGTTTAGCGGTGTGAGTGTTGTGCTTTGACCAAAAAGGTAAATTTAATGATGATCGAGAAATTGTGTGCGTTTTTTTATTTCGAACAATGTTCGCATTTTTACACTTAAAAAACTATTTTCAGCGTGGCGTCTGTCTTTACCGTCTTTTGTGTCGTCTGCCTCTATTGTTGAAAAGCCTGTTCATCAAATTTTGGCAGCAAATTCGAGAATACGAATTTTAATAATTCTGGAAGGAGATTTCTTCTTCGCAATCGAGCGGCTTTTATCTACTGGCGCGATATTGCGAAGCCTTCCGTGCTGCTGTCAATCGAGCTCAGAATCAGGTTTGTTCTTCTACCTTGTAGTTAACAATACCATTTGCTTTTGATTAAGAGTTTACTAATTTCAACGAATTTATGTATTTTTAATATAGCGAGCGTATAAATGAATATGTGTGTGTGTGTGTGTGTGAATGTTTGGCTTTAGATTTATGCTCGTCTCTTTTGACGCGATACGGATTTTTCCATGATTTCTATTGATCATTTTATCGAAGGACATTTTACATATTAATTGGAGGTATATTATATTGATATATATTATAATATATATTGATCTCTGTCTGTTCTCATTTGCATTGAGTTTCGTGTTGATACAACATATTTACAACATTCTTAAGTCTAAATAAAAATGTTGTATTTTCAAAGTTTGAATTTTAAAGTATTATTTTTAAAACATGTTGTAATATGCTACGTATGCCAATGGGGACGCCCAAATTTTTTTCTCGAACATAAAAGCAGATCGCCCATTTTGTTTGAATCCAAAAAAAAAGTAAATCCGAATTTTTAAAATAATATTTCGAGATTGATTGATAATAATTAGATGTTTACATAATTTGTCTCAACAATAATTAATTGATAATAATCAGTTAAATTGGAAAAAAAAGATTGTTCCAACAATTTACTATTATTTTTAATAATATTCTCCCAGAATAATACTAGAAAATCAATTCTCGTGAGGTAATAAATATTTCAAGTTAATGAACATGATTGTTTAAACATCTTATTATCATTTTCAATAGTCACATAAAAAATGACTTCAAGTTGTTTCGAGTCGGGTTGTTTTTGGGTCAGGTCGATTTTCGCGTTTACATCCCGACCCAAAAACTCGAAAACCCGATCCGGACCGCAATCCAGAAAATTCAACCCAAACCAAAACTCAAACCCCCGACGCCACCCGAAACTCAAAGTATCACTTGCCTCGTTTGAAAAAAAAGCAACAATAAGAAATGATATTCACGATAATAAGTGTCCTTGTAAATATTTCTTTACGCCAAACACATGTGCCGAAGATTCATCGAGGGAAAAATTTGATGAAGAAACTAAAATCATAGACATTAGTCATTCTTGCAAGGAAGATATCGGACATGGAATGTGACATTTTTTGAAGTTATGTTGAAAATCCGATGTTTTCCAGTGCGCATGCACAAGAAGCGCGGGGCTATTTAAAATAATATAATATACACTTGCAATATTAGGTTAATATTACATTTTTTTAAGAAGCTTGGTATTTCTAGAATTCAATTTTATTTGTTTTAAAAAAGAATAAAAAATGTTTCTTAATATTTATCTGTATGACTTCATAGTATTTATTCATTTAAAATAGGCCCGCGCTTTTCGGCACATGCGCAGTTGAAAACATAGGCACCCGCCGATGGCCATCTATCGGATATCAACGAACTAAAAAGAAACCCTTAATATGAGTTCCTTTAGAGCCTAAATTCTAAATGATCCTAATTTTTACTTGAGCCGCAACATTACTGAACCCTCAATTTTGTCTGTCTATCCAAATTACACCTCACTACTCTTTTGTTATTTACTTAATAACAAATTATTATTACTGACTTTAAACTTCACCATTGTGCACAGAAAGGATCAACGAAATTCATATATTTTCTGTAGATTTTTTATAATTCAATTCCAGATACTAACAGCTATTCAACATTGAGTATTATGATATGATCGTAAGATGATGATACTTTTTCACCTTTCACTCGCCAGGAAGTAATCACTAATTGACTGAAAACTTGAAAACTCTCTCCCAGTATAGATAAAATCTTCACCTGCAGCATATACTTTGACCCATATTTAAAAAATTTGTTTCTGTTAAAATTTTCACTACAATCTGTACAAAAATCTAGGTATCTAAATTTTTTGGACAGATAGTAGGTGCACCATTCATCCCACGTGGCATGAAATGCACAGATATTTGAATTGACTAGAAAACGAATCCCCGCGCGACTATTATTATTTTTGCCTCAGGCAATTTTGAGATTAAAATATAAAATTAATATTCATACGGAATTTTTCTATTTCATAGTATCTATTATTTAAAATAATAGGGGAAAAACCACGAACAATATTTTTGATAATTGATGAAAATTGATATCTGTATAGATTTCTCTCCCATAGTTCAATCGCTAAGATATTACGCGGTCATACCTAGATATTATGTTTTAATATCTATTTTTTACCGTCTAGATATGTTGTTTTAGCCAATCAGCGAAGATATTCAAAAATATTTTTTAAGTCAACGTGAATAAAAAGTGGCATTAGCGGCAAAGTACAAAAAAATAGTGGCATATAAGCGGAATTTTTTCAACATAGTGGCAAAATAGTGTCATCGCTCAAAAAAAGTGTCAAATAGTGTCAAGAGCCGTATCAAAACACATTTGAGCAAATCCATGACAAATCATCTGAAGAATTTAGGCTGTTACTAATTTTGATGAAAATTCTAGTATTTCTTTTCTTAGGTGTTGAAAGAAGAACCCTAAAATGATATTCAAAAAATTTGAAAAACTTATAGGAGAATTTCTGAAGAAAACCCACTTTTTTCTTCATTTTTTTATAAATAGCTTACAATGTTTACTAGAGGCCCTGTAAATTTCAGAATGGGATCTTTGCTAGTTTTAGAAAAATAGTTAAGAACGTATGCCTTGGCATGATGAGCCCAGTGCGAAGAAGGCCAAAAGTGAGTTTTTTTTAGAAATTCAGTTTAAAAGTTCATTACGAATAATTACGAATAATTTTTAAAAAATACACCTTGATAGCATTAAAAATTACCAAAGTTATGAGAGTTAAAAAAAAGCCAAAATTTTCAATTTTGAATATCTCCTAAGTTTTTTGAATTTTTCGAAAATAATTTTAGGGTTCTTCTTTCAACACCTAAGAGAAAAAATACTACAATTTTCATCAAAATTAGTAACAACAGCTTAAATTCTTCAGAGGATTTGACATGGAATTGCTCATATCTAGATTTAAATTTTTTGTATTCTGAAATTTTTTCGGAAACAACTAAAGGTTTATTTTTCAAGAATGTTTTTCATTATCTAATTGTTTATCTAAATTTCAGCGTGCACAGTTGAGAGTGTTCCATCTGTGCACGCTCACAGTTGGGAGTTTGCCATCTGTACACGTCGATATTTAGACGTGCACAAATGGGTTGGCGAGGACACGGATGTACACAGTTGGGCACATGTAAAATTATTCCCTTCACATATTACAGGGTAAAAATTCTGACCTAAGATTATATTATATTTATTTATTATTATATTATATATTAAGATTTATTGTATTCACCAATAAAATTGAAGATAACGGCCCAGGATAAGAACAGAGTACAGACAATCCTCATATTTTGTAATTAGAGGGACGAATGATTAATGTATTAATTATGAATTTGGTAAACAATGTAACTAAGGAATATTCTAGAGCTTCATTAGCTTATAGAATATATACTATAATCGTTATCTCTTAGATCAAAGGCGTCATCCTTGTCCTTCTGAGATATTTATGTTTGATAAGATTCAGTTTCAACCAGACAAATTGGGATACACGTTTCTTTAAAACTGATGTCACTATTTCTCTAGTCTTTTACTTTTTAAGGAAAGCTACTTTTTTATGACAAATTGATATAGTGTTTATTGTCATTGATAAAATGTTGTTTTGCTGAAACTTAAAACTTCACAGCCCACTATGTCACATTATTAACAATATTGTTATTTTAATTCTGATTATCTAAATCATTTTCCTTTTTTTTTGCGTCAACAGAGAAAAAGAAATGATTTACAAAAAATTGTCTATATTCGAAAAAGCGAAATAAGTAAATTTTCTTGTAATAATTTCTTATGAAAATTGTCGTCGATTAATTTTCGGTTGTGATAAATGGTTATGAATGATAAATTGTTTTACTTCACCTAACGACGAAATCAGTGTATGAATGCATTCGAACATCGGAAATCAAACATCTATCAGTTTATCCCATTAACACAAATTCAAAAAAGTAGACTTTTTTAGTAGTAGTATACCATTAAGCCATTTCCCTTTCAGGGTAGGCGTGACACTACCCGATTCGGGTTTCGGGTAGATTCCAAATAAATAAAAAATTATTTATCTTTACTAATTGGCCGCGACAGACCTTTTGGAAATTCAAACAGCCGATTCAATCATTTTGAGGATTTAAAATTGAAATTTATTCAACTTTACAGATTACAATTAATTTACAATCCATATTTCTAGAATTTCAAAGAATTGAAATATAAAAAGATTTAATTTTAAAGATGTATGAATAAAAATTCTTAAATTTCAATGGTTCTGAAAATCAAAATTTGAGTTTTTAATTCTAAATCTTTCAAATTGGAGAATTTTGGAAACTATATCATAAAAATTACAGAATTATTAATTCCAAAACTTAAAACTTCCACAGTTTTTAATTAAACATTTTCAAAAACAGAAAATCTTCAGTTATAAAGATTTAAAATCCAACAATTCTTCTAAACGCCTGACGCGTTTTGGACAATTAGAAGAAACTAATAATCCAGTTCCAAAGCATATCAAATATCTATCTATGATCTTTCATTTTTATTTTGAAGTTCATCAAATTAGTGAAATAAACTTTTACAAAACCATAGAAATGATGATTTTATGTCATATTTAAAAAGAGTAATTCTCAAGTGAAAAAGACTAATTTTCTACAAAACAGATCAATTTTCAACCCGATAATATGAATTTTCAACAAAAAAGCTAATTTACAAACAAGCAGTTAAATGCACAACAAAATAGTTTAATTTTTAGTTGGAAAAATTAATTTTTCAACATATGATATACATTTTCAACTAAATAGTTTGAAAATAGGATGTGATGCTAATTTAAAAAAAGTTCAAACCAAATAATCGAGTTTCTAAACTTAAGTTTCTAAATTTAAGAGTTTTCAATGAAAAAAACTAATTTTCTACAACACAGTTGAACTATCAACCCAAGAATATGAATTTTCTACAGAAAAATTAATTTTCAAACAATGAGTTGAATGCTCAACAAAATAGTTAAATTTTTAGTTAAAGAAATTAATTTGTATGACAAAGAAAACTCATTTTCAACACTGAAGATCCATTTTCTACCAAAAAAGACTAATTTTCAACAAAATACAAAAATTTTTAACCAAATAGTTGAATTTTCAACCAAGATGATTGAGAAAAGATTTGAAAAAAGGCAAATTTTAAACAGATTACATAAATTTTTAACCAAACAATTTGAACGAGGGATGTATTTCTAGTTTTTAAAATTTTTCAAATAAATTGTTGTTGGTTATTTTACGCTGGAATTTTCACAGGTTTTTCTTTGGAGACAAAAATGTGTGCGTGGTTTCACAAACGATATATTTGCCATACTGAAATTACAGAGAGAGTTATAGTTTTAACAGGCAGATGGCGCCCTATGCGATACCCTGTATTTAAACTTAAATTCAAAACAATTGTGCAATTTTGAAAATAAAAAAGATGAAATATTAACCAAAAAAGGTGGAATTTAATTTTCATTTAAGAGGATTCATTTTCAAAGAAGAAGTGAAATATCATACAAAACAGTTTGATTTTGTAACAAATAGTTGAACTTTTCACCAAAATGTTGAATTTTCAAGTGAAGAAGACGAATTTTCTACAAACCAGTTGAATTTTCAACCCCAGAATATGAATTTTCATCAAGAAAGGTAATTTTCACCCAATCAGTTAAATGTTCGACAAAATATTTAAATATTGAGGTGAAAAAATTATATCTTCGCAAAAAAGAAAATGAATTCTCAACTAAAATTACAAATCTTCAACCAAAAAATAACTTTTGAAAAATTAGTTCAACTTTCAACCAAGTAATGGAATTTTCAACCTAAAAAGATGAATTTTCAACGCAAAATGTAATAGTTTGTGTTTTAACAAAACAAAAAAATTTTAATCAAAATTGAAGCGTTTGGTTTTAACCATAAAAAATAAACTTGCAACAACATACTTGAATACTCAACTAAAAAAGATTTATTTTCAACCAGCATTTGAATTTGTAACCAAAAAATTGATTTTCTACAAAACAGTTAAAACTGCCAAGAAGTATAATATTTCAACAAAATTGTTGAACTTTCAACAAAGTAATTCAGTTTTTATTAAAAAAATGCTTAAACAAAAAACATGAATTCGTAACCGATTTCGAGGGCTGTGATAATTGAATAAAAAAATCATGAAAAATCATTTATAGTAATCAAATAATGAATCAATAATGATAATAATTAATACTAATTACAAGAAATTATATACTTTAAATTAAAGGACAGTTGTTTATTTTTCGGTAAGGAAAATACAATAGAATAATAAATAAAATATTTACTCTTGCAACCTGTAAAAACGTGAACCTAAATTAAAAGCCCTTTTCAATATAATTATGGCAGAAAATTATTATTTCTATGGTTTTATAAAAGTTTATTTTATTAAGTAGATGAACATCAAAATAAAAATAAAATGTTAATTAGCAATTGAATGTGTATCTTAATACTCCGAAGTTAGTTTCTTCTAGTTGCCTAAAACGCTTCAGGCGTTTATAAGATTTGTTGAGTATTCTTCCAAATGCCTAAAATTTCTAAATGCTTACGACATATACATTAACATTTTTTTATTATTTTCATGTTCATCTAATTAATAAAATATATTTTTTTCCTTTCGTTTGAAGTTGATAATCTGAAAAATAAAAGAATTATTTATTGCAACAAGGTGAATTTTAGTGAAACCGCGAGCCGCATTCAACTCCTGCTTTAAAACCCATCATCGAGTTGTCTTGCACTAACTTTTTGCAGCTTTGCAATTATAACTTTTGAAGCCTTGACCAGAATAAAGTGAGTGTTTCCTTGCAGCTCGTCTTGATGTGTGCACATTACTTATGTTAGCTTCATCTATTGTTAAGATGTTGTAACAGATTTGTCACCATATTCAATCATATTAAAATTCTAAAACCGGATTTTGAAATACAGAATTAAAAAGTTGGAAATAATTAGAGTAAGAAAATGAAACCTGAAAGGAACTAATAGAACGCGTTTCCCTTTTTATTGAACATTTTAATCGCCGACCGAGGCGAAACGTTCAAACCCGGTAAAGGTGTTCGCACAAGAAAATCCGTTGCAGTGCGCTGGAGAGTTCTCACAGACGTGCCGTCCGCGCACGAACTCATAACGCCAACCAATCGCGTGCAGCCTGTCGTGTTGCTGCAGCCCGAGCGTTGACGCACACAAGTACGTCGCTACTTACACTAGTTCGCAACGGACTTGAGCATAAGTGCTGCCACGGACAGTAGCAGCACGGCAGGTTGCACGCGATTGGTTGGCGTTATGTGTTCGTGCACGGACGGCACGTCTGTGAGATGTCTCCAGCGCACTGCAACGGATTTTCTTGTACGAACACCTTAACAAGTATATACGCGCAACCCGCACCCTTACAACTCGCGGCAAGGTCACGTGACGTTTCTCGTAAACAAAGAGTCGGAGAACGAAAGCAAACACATTTTCGATTTTTCCAAAGCATAATATAACTAAATACTTGTTTAATCGAATTCGTCAAGCGAAATTTAAATTTCTGATTAGAAAACCAGTTGCACGATAATCTAGATTTCGAAGGTGCCGCCGCACTTCAAATTAAAACATTAATTTGACTAACGATACACACCAAAGTAGGGGAGCGATCCCAAAAACAATTAACAAGTCAATCAACAGGTCAATTAACTTAAAATACTCAAACTAACAAAACCTTCGACCTAGAAAATAATACCTTCTATTAGGACAACGAAAATTTACCCGCAATAGGCGCGTCAGGCCTAATAAATGTTTCGAGACAATCTAATAATGAAACCTCTCAACGCAATGCATTCCTGTAAAAGAACACGCAGTTCATCTTAGAATTGGATAAACTTTTATAAACCGCAAAATACAACGAATTTACGAACCATTAGAGGGAAAGATTTTTTAAAGAAAAGGAAGAAAGTACAACAAATTTAAGGTGTAGACTCGACCCACCCGCTAGCAGCTCTTTTGAATGCAGAAAGAAAACAATAGAACCATATGACAGGAAAAATGAAAGCGCATCTCTTATTAAACACTCAGTACAGTTCAATTTAAGAAAAAATTTACAAGAACCTAATCAACCTTTATACAATAATAACTGCAGTAGAACGAGAGTTAATAACATCAAATTATAAAACAAAGACGAGAGAGTACCATTAGAGGACAGAACCGACTCAAACCAAACAGACGACGTAGACTCTCGACACCAAACAATAGATCAAACAGACGCTCACGAATACACGTAAACAATACAGACACAACTTGGAATCCGCTAATAATAATTTAAATAACGAGACAATCCCAGCAACTTATTTTCCATCCGGAATGATCCAAACCCCCTTCCAGATCATGACTAACTGGCCCATCAAATTCAAAAATAACAAAGAAGACAGTCCCGCACATTTCCTATCAGAAGTCGAAAGATTGAAATGCGGATGTAGAATAAACGATCTCGATATTTTGGTGAACCTAGACGCATTACTTATGAAGGACGCAAAAGATTGGTGTTCCATAAATAAACCTTCTTGGAGATCATTATCAGACTTTTACGAAGACTTTTAAAATGCTTATATTGACGAACGATAATTAAACAAAAAATAAAACTCTGTAACCAAAAACGGACCCAAGACAGCCACTCTTACTTGACAATAATTAGAAAACTCTTTACGAAACTTCACCCTCGAAAAAGCCTGGAAAGGGAATTGCGCAGAACGTACAAAAACCTAAGAATAGAATATAAAATGTACATTAAACGTAACGACTTTGAAACTTTTGAGGAATTAGAAGACTTAGGAAAATAATGGGAAACTGAATTAGCCAAATCAAAAATTTAAGGGTAATTTTCACAAATTACTGAACCTAAATTGGAGAGAAAAATCAACAAAAGCGTAATAACGGTAACGGGGAAAAAGATGATTCGCAGAATAATGAAGATTTAGGAGAAAATGAAAATTGTCAACAGGATAACCAAAATGGAAACCAAAACCAAAATAACCAGTGTAAAAAACAATACAAATATCGATTTCAATGTTCACCATTTGTATTTTTATTCCTTCCTTTTCCAAATCAATACCAAGGAAACTTCAGACCTTACCTCAGACCTAGATTCCTACCAGGTTTCTAATCAAATTACCAACCTAGGTTCACAAACAATAGACCACGATATCCATTCAATCCTTATAATCAAATCTTACCAATGTTTAATCAAATGTCATTAGGGAAAAATCAAGGTCGAAACAATCCAATGATTCAATTCCCAACAGAAAAAGCGGGAAATAACTCAAAAAATAATAACGGTAAACAAAACTTCGAAAAATCGAATTACGGTAAGAAAAATAAAAAATCCAGTAATAATGATAGCAAAGACTCACAAGACGGGATAAGTTCTAACTCAGCCAAAAAACAGGACTCATATACAAAAACGAATGAGAACACAAATAATTCAAATGGTTATTATTGTGGTTTAACGAGCCGTTTTAAAATAAAATGCCCTTATTATGCTTATAACCAGGGAAACTGGAACGGCGTATACTAGGGCCAAAAATACTACAAAGTAGCACCGAAACGCCGGAAATCTTAAATTCGGATAAAGATGAAATAACGGAAACACCTTTTCATCTAATGACCAAATTCGAAGATAGTTTATTGCGAATTTTAGTAGATACTGGTGCCACAGATTCGTACGCTGGCAGGGAATTGCTGGAAAAAATCCAGAATTCCAAATTTCCAATTTTTAAACCCGTCCCTCGAAAATTAATGGTCGCGAACCGCGAAACGGTCGACATAATTGGGCAAGTAGTAATCCCAATTAGAGTCGGTAAACACACAAAACATGTTTTTGTTTAGGTGAGTCCCAAAATTAAATTCTGTAGGCATTTTAGGCACGGAAATGCTAAAAGCGCTACGGATGACCCTAAATTATGACTCTGAAACCTGGTGGTTACCAGGGAGTCGCCCCACCATAAGCATCTCCACATGCAACAAATTCCAACCCCTAGAGAGCATCCCCACCCAAGACACTAGCGACGACTCAAGCACACAAGACTCAGTTACATTAGGCACACCAAGAATTAAAACGAATAATAATAATAAAAAATATGAGGAAAAATATAGGGATAGTGACAGTAACCTTTGGAAAAATTAAAAATTTACTGATCAAAATAAAATAAGAAAGGAATCTCGAAAAGCAAATGAGATAAGGGAAACCGAAAATAAAAATTAATGGACTAATTTTGCAAATAAAGCAATAAGATTGCATGACACTTCGGATAGGTTAGGAAAAATCGACGAACAAAATTATTGTTTGCCAGAATATTGCGAAGGTATTGTTGAGCTTAGCGAAAGCCAGCCATCGCAAGTAGAAACAATTTTAGAAAACAAAATAAAAGTATATCAGGGAAAAGAACTAATATGAAATTTTATCCAATTCTTCCTCAATGTATGACAGAATAGTTTTTAATAATTACACCACGTGCATTAATGTTTACTTTTGAAAATATTTACTGTACATTTGGAAACTTTAATCTGCATCTTTAAAGTTTACCGAACTCTCATGTATTATTTAACCTTTCGCACGCTACAGATTATTACAATAATATCAAACATTCTCCTTTTGGTTCATATGCATATCCTAATTGTACTCCAAAGTTTGGTAAAGTTTCCTCATCAAATTTTCTCCGTGCAGGAAAACTATATGACCAGTATGAAGGTTCCTTCATTATTAAAAAGGAAATTTCCCCAACGATTCACGAATTAAAAATCTTGAAGGCAAGAGTATAGGTAAAGGAATATAAACGATTTTGAATTGGAGAACGCAAATATTGATGATGAGAAAGAGGTATTTGAATTACTAGGAATTAGGTTAGAACATTTAGAATTACGCAAAGGCAAAAATGGCAAAAGATCGATGGCATTAAGAACACAAACCGACTCGTAACTCAAAAATTCAAAACTGTCTCAATTAACCCCAAAAACTCCCCTCAATAGATTTTAAGAACAGAAAGACAGTACAAAATTTTTACCTTTCAGAAAGATGGACTACATAGGCAAGTGCAGACTGTGGATGAATAACATGGAAGAGCCAACCATAATAGATCACTTCAATAACTGCAGAGCCATGCAATGGTTAAACTTGCGCAAAGCGGGAATACCAGAAAACTGCATAAAGTATCACCCACACCGCCACATCCATCGAATGCTAAGAGACAAACTGAAGCACAGGCTTGGACAAAAACAGAAGAATGAAGGCCAACCTAAAAAACAGGAAGAAAATCCAAGGGCCACAGAATTTCCACCAGAAGAAGGCGCAGTGGGAGGAGACACAAACTGGAACCCCCAAAAAATAAAACAACACAAAAGTTTAGTAGGAAGCGATAATTATGGGGACTTGCTAAACCTAGACAAAGAAGAATACCATGCAGTCAAAATAGAACACTACTCAATCTTCGAGGGCTGCGAAGGTGGCTACACGAGAGAACTAAAAACACGAGACCGTGAGTCGACACTTCAAGAAGAAGAGGGTGCGGTAGGTGGCCAACTAGAACAGAAACTACCACAAAAACCAAACACGGAAGAAGCAAAAAACTGGGATCTGGAACAAAAAATCTACAAACTAACCATAGAATTTGAAAGCAAAGCATGCATGCAAAGCTACCAACTCCATAAGGAATTGCAACATAAATTGGAAAACCTTAAGAAGGACGAATTGTAACGAATACACAAAAGGAAAATTCAACAAGAAAAGGAACGAGAACTATCATGGGAAAACTTAAAGATGTATGAATAAAAATTCTTGAATTTCGACGGATTTGAAAATCAAAATTCATGTTTTCAGTTCTAAATCTCCCAAATTGAAGAAGTTTCAAATCTAAATCATCAAAATTAGAAAATTCAGTAGTTTCCAATCTTTGAAGTTGTACAGTTTTTAATGGAAAATTTTCAAAACGAAAAACTCTTCAATTATAAATATTCAAAATATAAGAACAATATCAAGAGTTACAATTAAAAGTCCTTATTTTGAAGATATGTGTGAACGTGCGATCTACCAGACAGTTAGTGCAACAATGAAATCACGCCCATACTTAAAGGTTAACTATCTAAAAAAATTGGTTTGTATACATTTCTTAGGGTAATTGAAATATAATAATGATGAAGAATAAAATGTGTACTTTATTTTGCGATATATGAATAAGTAGTCTCGGTTCGGGGTACAGACATTAATAACATATTCATTTAATAGACTAGAGGTCAACATAATATTTAAATTCTCGCATTTTAATAAAAAATTATTTATTATCAATTATATTAATAATGGTTTATTTGTTGTTAAACTTCAAAATTTTAAACTTTCTCTCACAAATTAAAAAAAAATGTAATTGAAACAATTTGATTCGTAAAGTTAAAAATTCAAGTATAGCTATTGAAATACAGTTGAATGTTCATAATCATGAATCAATTTATATTTGCATTCGAAATTTTGAAACTTAGAGTAAATAATTATTTAATAATAGTTCATGTATATGAAGATAGTTTCTGTAATTTCAAGCAAAAGATGTTAGAATTACGCATTCTAAACTGAATGATTTCATAATTCAAAAGGTTAAGAAGTGGACTAAAAATTTAAAAAAAGTTTGAATTGTACTTATACAAAATTACATTATACCATGCATTAACGTGAGTTAAGCATAAAGACCGAGCACCAAGTGCCAGTACTGATAAACAAGCGCGTTCAAAAAAAATTATTAGCGCTCTAAAGAATTGTGGTTCACACAAGAAATACTCTAAAAACCGTTTTGATTGAGATTCGAGCGCCTATTTGACATTCCTCGATTTCTTCTGCGTTCATTTCGTCAACCTCACCGCTGTGCATGTTTATTTTTACCCTATATGACTCCGAAAAATCATTATTAAATAGTCCACGAAAAACCTGATTTCTAGTTGGTAATTTTTCCAACATTGCGCAGACGTCACCATTGGGTGTTGACAATACAATTTGTTCTTCGGTTGGCATGGGTATAAGGATATAATTTTGGATTTTTAATCGAATTGGTTTTTCGGGAGGAAAAACGTATGTTTGAAGTTTGAATATCCGGTTCGGATTTTTTTTGGGAACAAGTCGAATAAGTCTCAGTTCATCAAATTTATATCCAAGTACGCGAGGAAAAGTTTGCCTGAGAGCAGAAAACGTAGAACCACCACAAAGAGAAGTCTCGGCAGGTGTACGAGACGCAGCGGAAGAATGATATCTGGCAGAAGGAGACCTGGACCTTTCACGGAGGGTGGAGTCGACAGGTGATCGAGATCTGGCAGATGAAAGAGGTCTTGCAGAAGAAGAGGAAGAAGAAGAAGACGACGAAGAAGGTCCACAACCAGGAACATCTGGATTAGCGTCGCTATGAGGAAAACACCTGGACTGTGAACATAATTCTGCAACAAAAAATAGAGGATTACATTTTTGTTAAGTATGCAACCGTATTTTGTTATATCATTAGTTGTAAATGTGGTTTTCATCAAAGAATCGGATTCTACTACCACCTAATCATTCTTCTGGCTGAACGTCTTATGCCCCTGGAATCTTTTGAAACAAATTTCTGATTTTAATTCTAAAAGCATATATTTTTATAGAATATTGAATTGTGCTTCGTTTCCTTCGTAAAAAAGCTGTAGCATTATTTCTTCATAGTCATTATACTGAATTAACACCTGTTTTATTGAATTTAAAAATATTTAAAAGTGTGTCAGACTTGAAAAATTCATTTTAAGAGGTGTACCTTATTATTTAACGAAAAATGTTACTTTGACTGAAATAACTTTTTGGCAGCATATTGACAACATTCTTATATGTAAATAAAAGTTTTGTATTTTTAAAGTATATACATTGGGAGTATATTGTAAAAACGTTTTGTACAATCCTGTCATACTCATGGCTGAGCAGCATTCTTCTACAATGCAAACAGGCGCACAGTATTCTTCTACCATAAGTATGACTGCGTACTAGACTTATAAAGCAATCATGGCTGCGCAGTGGACTTCTGAGATATTTGTAACTGCACAGTTAAATTCCATAGTATCTAAAACAGCTGAATGCTGTTTTTAATCGCGTAGGACTGCTCAGAAAATTCTGAAGACTGCATAGGGCAGTTCTATTATACATAGTGCTGCACAAGAGTTTTCTACTAGACATAGCGCTGCGCGGTATTATACTGCCCTCCGATAGCTGTGCCGTAGCCACCTACAATGCGCACAGCTGCGCCTTTAAATTTCATAGTGCTAGAACAGATTAATACAGTTTCTAATCGCATATGAATATGGCTTGAATTTTACAATATATAAGCTTGCCCTATAGGAACTTATGCCACATACTACTTCTCAGGGAGCACTCTTAATTTTAAGAAAACGTTATTTATTTCGTTGTATATATTCCTTTTGCAACCTGCCAACTGATACAAGAGAGTCAGCTGTCAATCTTTAACAACGCAAGTGCTCCGAGATGATCACAACATCAGGGTTGGCAAAGCAGGTCAGAGAAGTCGTGACCATTGGTTCATGCCAATAATACCAGTCCCCATGGCAACGACACCGACTAAAGTTAATCAACGAGCTAAACCGCCATGACGACGCTGTCCTCTACTCACACATCAAGGGAAATGCCACGCTTCTCGGAGAGAGAGAGAGAGAGAGAAATAACCCAGTATCGCTCTGTCCTTTTCCAGCCTTCCCAGCCTTTTCCAGCACCGCCGGTAACCCCGGTGGTTTCAAACACATCCTAAATATCGACAAGGAGGCTCAAATAGAAGAGTGCCCTCGGAATTGGTTCAAGTACCGAGAGGGAGCTTTATGATATATTTTTTTTACTCACGCCCAAAGAGTTGACATTCGACTTTTGCTTTCCTTTCTTCAATGGACGCACCTTCCGGGAGGACCGACGTTGCGTGGCCACCTATCATTCTCGTTCTTCGCCCATCAAGGCACAGTTGTACTTGACTTGTTGTATAGAGCAAAAATTTTGATTGTTAAAAATGGAGAAATTATCGATGGACTTTTCCAAAGCCGAGTTAGTCTTTAAAAAGAAGGTATGGTCTGTTTAATGTTGGTAAATCACTTCGGCGGAATTTCAAAGAGGAATTTTGACTGACTAGAATAAAATGGAAATACCGCCAAAGTGATTTGCCCGTTCTTAGAGTGCTCTCTGTGCGCGTCGTTTTTTTTTTATTTCAAAGTTTTTTACTGTTGCTAGCGAAAATGTCCGTATATATCTTAAACTTAAGGACCTAAGTGTTACAAGTGTGTGATTTTGAAGGTAGGATTTGAAATCTTAAACAAGTAACCAAAAAGGACTTTCCTTAAGTGATACGGGAAGGTGCATTTCTAATTGTTATAGGTACTTTGTTCCAAAGAAGGGCACCACAAATAATAAAAGAGCATTACTGAATAGGCTGTGAAGCGAACGATCAAGCTTGGCATTCAGCTCATCAGTAATATCGTCATATACCACAGAGCCGTAGTCAAAGAAATGGAGGGTGAGGGACAGATGATGGTACTGGAACATCACTGGTGAGTCCAACTGCAGTATCCGAGGGAAAGGCTTAAATTCGGTGGGAATACTCTGATCCTGTTATTGAAATTCAAAATCATGGTTCCTCGGAGGATGCTGAAAATGGTGAGAACTTTCTTAATCGAGGATGTGTAGAATGATCTGTTTTCCGATCCTTTGAAGTAACGAAGCCATTAGAGGCGTACTGTCCGGCTGGGCCGTAAAATGACCTTCAAGGCTACTTCTCAGCTCACCAGAAAGTCCCCCACCATGACCTCCACAACTTACACACAAAACTTTTTCCCGTTATCCAAACAAGATAACAGCCTGAGATGATCACGAGACTGATTTGACCGTCAAGTGACCTTTCCAGGTTATTTTGATCCAGGGGTCACAAACCAAATGCGAACGTAAAATATCCCACTCTTGAAGATTCCGCGGTCAAAAACGCGTTTCCATTTGAATAAAGATATTTCTCTGTTTGACCTTGATGGCGTCAAACAGACCCTGGATTCAGATTCAGCGACACCAAAAACGTCTAGGTGACTGTTTGATGTGATAATTTGCAAATTTACAAGAATTATAAATTATAAAAACAATTTTCATAAATATAAACCTTTGTTTACGGCTCTTGAGGGCCTCATACGTTACGAATTTAAATCCCTTATTATTAATAATTAATCAATTATAAGTACGGTCTGAACTCTACTGAATATACGTTTGCGTGTACAGTTGGAAGGGTACCATATGTACACGTGGACTTGTAAGTTGAAAATCTGATCCCATTATTTGAACGTGTAGAATTCAAAATACCCAATCTGTACACGTGCAAAGTGGAGACCCTGCCATCTGTGCACGTATAAATTTCAGCGTGCACAGTTGGAAGTGTTCCATCTGTGCACCAGCAAAGTCGGGAGTGCCCTATTTGTGCAAGTCGAAATTTAGACGTGGACAGATGGGTCGTCAAGGACACAAATGTTCACAGTTGGGCACGTGTAAAAATTGCTCTCTACAGATTACACCGTAAAAATTCTGGTTTTCGTAAACCTTGAAGAATGTACCTAAAATTATTGATACATAATATTATTATATATTTACCAATAGAATCAAGGATAATGGCCAAGGATAAGATCAAAGTACAGACAATCCTCATTTTTTCTAATTAGAGAAACAACTGAATAATGTGTCAATTAAAATGTTGATTAAAAATGTAGCTAATGAAAATTTTAATGTTTCATCAGCTTATGCAATATATACTCTACTCGTTATCTCTTACATTAAAGGCGTCAACCTTGTACTTAAGAGATATTTAAATTTGATAAGAGTCAGTTTCAACAACAAAAATTCCTTCTTTCCTTGTTCCGTTAGGTAGAGATAATTAAGTTCTTGTTTGATGCTGGTCATATAAGTCATGCGTTTTATGCTTATTCAACTACCATGCTTACATATGTTTTATGCGTGTATCTATTGTATGTAGGTCGTCACTTATCACGTCCTAATAATTATTAGAGAACAGTTTTTTTTCAAGTTGAAATATTTTTTCAATTTTTAAACATTTTTCATTTTTGCAAGAAGATGAGGCATTCTGATTGGGCAAGCGTCAGATGTAAAGATTATTCTAGTTAGCACTGTTAATGAAGGAATCAATATGGTCAGCCAAACGACACCAAAAACGAAAAAAAGTTAAAACACAAAATTGTTCATCTTAGAAATATCTAACAATTAGTTTCACACTACTTTTTGATAAGACGCATGTGTGAAAAAAGGTATGTAATAAGAGAAATTATTTAAATTTTAAGTATGAACGTGCGGTCACGCAGACCGTACCATTGTTCTCATATGTGCTCCCTCCACCCCAGACCTTTTTCGAGGCTACCCTTATTAGTAACTTCAGTTTTAGTTATGGTTTCGCTGTCGTAGATAGACAACATGTGATCCTGTGTGTAAAGGAACAAAAATGAAAGAAATGAAAATTTAAAAAAGTTAAAATTTTGATAAAAAACGCTTTAAGAAAGAAATAACATTTTTTCTATAAAGAAAGTTTGAAGCTTACGATGAATAGTTATTTAACAATTATTTAACAATCAATTATTTAACAATAGACAGCACACCCCGCCATCTGTTGGCACCCAGCTGCTGATCCAATTTTATTACAACAGCATGGAAAAGTTTCTACAGTATATTTATCATTCGTATCCTACCCCGCAATTGTGCAGCGGGGAGGCTAAAAGTACCTCATCCCTGATACATCTCTCGACCAGCTTCTCTAGCGTCTTCAGGATTAAGGACGCTAAGCTGATCGGTCGGAAATCTTTAGCAGCAATATAGCCCTCCTTTTCAGGTTTGGGAATGAAGGCCACTGTCCTATCCTTCCATGCCGATTCCACGTTTTCTAGGGTAATTCTTGTCCTAAATAGTTTTGTCAGCGAAGGGATGACAATATCCATGCTCTTCTATTAAAGCGCTAGATAGACGCCATCCGCTCCGGGCGATTTAAAGGGGCGAATTGACTTAATGGCCCATTCCACCTCCATGACACCAACGACCTTGGCAGCGAAATTTCAATCGGCCTTCTGGTTCTCTGGGCCCCAGCCTTCCACCTCTTGGTCGGTTTGCGCTCGCTAGAAACCCGGAAAGTGGACTTCCATCAGATCATTCAGCTTAGCTTCTTCGTCCTCGGCAAACTCACCATCATCGAGCCTTATGAGCTCGAGGCGAGCTTCTGGATTTTTTTCCAGGATCTTGTGCAGCCCCGCTGTGTCAGGAATGTTTTTTAGTTCCCCGCAGAAGCCCCTCCAATCTTCCTTTTTGTAAATTCTTATATTTTTATTGCATTCACATTGATTTTTTCTCTTATCAAGAAGATAAACAACATATTTTTTCAATTAATAAATCGGTATTGCTAGATTGTTGAGGGTCATGGAAGGTACGTCAATAGATCATTCAACGTGTTTCGAAGACTTGAACAAACATGTCACATAGACTACTGTAGTATTTTTAATAAGAGACAAAGTTCTTCTCATATTGATTTATTTTGAATATCAGTTTGAAACGATCACTTCAGTCTACGCCTGAGAGTAGGCTAGACGAACACATAGGGGATATCCGATACAGCTTTAGCCATCCAACAGGCGAGAATAGTTCCTTGCAAGAACGCCAGGAAGCGTAAAGTCGGTTCTCCTGTGACCTACATCAACCGTCCAGGGTATAAGAAGGGATGAGAGACCCAGAGCTGGCACTCTCAAGTCGACTACGGGAAACCGAGTCGACTACCGGATGATCCGACCGTACGGGTATATTCTCAGGGAGGATCCAAGTCCGCAGTTTTTGTTATCCAGGTACGCTGCCACAGGCTCTGGAATATTCCTTTTTGATATCTTCAGGGCACGCTAAACCAGGCTCCTAAAATTTGTGCTTTTGATACTTTTATTGTGGGTATGCCATCATAGGCTCTAGTCTCCTTTTTTCTTTGTGATAGATTCGGGTACGCTGTATCAGGCTCCGAAGATAGATTTTTAGTGTAACAGAACGGCGCATATTGAATGTTATCCGCCGTGTAAATAGTTTAAGTTTAAGTTAATATTTTCCGTGGTACAACGAAAAATATACGATCGCAGTATTAATGTAAAATAAATGCTTTCTAGAAGATATGAGACTGTGATTATGAAGCTTATTCATGCGTGATAATTCACTTGCAAGTCTGAATAACGATGCTTATTCATTCGTGACATTGTATTTCTCGAAATTAGGTTAAGCCTTATTCAAGCGCGATAAATCGTGTCAAGACTGAGTAGATTGTAACTACAACGTCTGATTATTTGTATCAACTTCGCAATAGATTCTATCTTTTGCATAAAATACAGATTTCTTATAATTAAATTGTGTGCATTTAATTAATCTTCTCCTTTCTGGGTCCAAACTAATTTTACCAGGGCTTAGGGCTAGGTAATATCAAGATAGTAAAATAACGAACTCTTTCAAGTTTTAACAATAGGTTGATCGCTGCGTCTCGAAGACGCAAACAAATATACTAGATATTGCATTGTTATATTTTGAATATCTAAATTTTCTTATAATTCTCATCATTCATGATTGAGGAAGTATTAAAATTGTTTTGAGACCGCCTGAAGCCGAAAATCAAGTTTTGGCGATGGCGTCTGTCTGTCTGTCTGTCCGTAAACATGATAACTCTCGAAAAAATGAACGGATCAAATTGAGCCTTGACACACTTTTTTTAGTTCCCAAAAGCAAGAACAACTTCGTCAACCAGCACTCCTTCAAGAACGGTTATGGTTTTATCCATCAAAAATGCTATTCAAAAATCGATAATTCCGTTTTTACGCCAAACAATGACAGATACGTGAAAAAAGTTCGAGAGAAGAATTGAAGCTGTTCAAAATATCGAACATTTTTGTATAAACCAGTTTTCGATGGGACTCGTTTTTTTTTGTTTCATGCATCGAAAACGATAAGACGAAAATCCTCATTTTAAGCCAAACGACGACAGATAAGTAAAAAAGTTTCAGCAAAGAACTGTAGATTCAAATTTTGCTCCAAAGGACGTGAAATACGAGAAAAAGTTTCTAAGGACAATTATAGCTTTTAAAAGGTCGTACGAAATTGGTTTCGATAATTTTTTGATCGTACTATTTATTATATCGAAATGTTTCAGAAAAGTAGATTTGAAATTTGAGGTTACTGCAAAACTCTTTCTATGAAGAAGCAATTGTTTGAACAATTTATGTGAACATCTTATTATTAGTATCAAGTAGTATTTTATGTACAAGAAACAATTTGTTTTTAAAATACAATTAAATTCGTAACTTGAAATATTTAAATGTAGCTCTCTAAAGTTGCAACAATTGAAGGCTTTCTATTGGAAACAATTCAGCTTCAAACTGTATAGTTTTTAATATATAATTTGAAATTGTTTTTTAATTTAAAAATTCCAATCTGAATTGGTTAAAAATGAAATGGTTTAAACTGAAACACAATAGGATTTGAATTTGAATGAAAGTGTTTCATTATTGAACAGATTCAGAATAGTCATGTAAAATATATTATTGTTTAATGTTTAATTTTTGAAATACAGCTAAATTTTAAAACTCTTGAATTAATTTACATTAACAGTTGATCAGTTTAAAAAAATTTTCTTCCAAAATAATTGTTTTAAGGATGTTAACCATAGAAAATTTTTCTTCTAAACTTGGAAACAGGAGAGTCATATAAAATATCTTTCACGAAAAGTAGGTCACGTTTATTAAAATTCTTTAATACATAGACTATGGTGAGCATAAAGAACGAGCGTGGTTTACACAAGAAATATTTTAAAAAGCGTTTTGATTGGGTTACGGCGGCCTACTGGACTTTCCGCGATTTCTTCTATGGTCATCTTATTAACTTTACCGCTTTTCATGTTTACTTTCATCCTTCTCAAAATATTATTTTCATAAAGTCCACGAAAAATCTGTTGTCTGTTTGCTGCTTTTCCCAATATTGCACGCACGTCACCATTGGGCGTTGATAGTACAATTTGCTCTTCGGTTGGAGTGGTTATAAGGTCATGATTTTGGTTTTGCAATGCAATTGGTTTGTCGGGAGGAAAAACGTATCTTCGAAGTTCGAATATCCGGTTCTGATTCTTGCGGGGAATAAGTCGAATAAGTCTAAGTTCATCAAATTTATATCCAAGTATGCGAGGAAAAGTTTGCCTGAGAGCAGGAAACGTGAATCTGACACGAAGAGATGTCTCGGCAGGTGGTGAAGACCCGACAGAAGAATAATATCTGGCAGAAGGAGACCTGGACCTGGCACGAATAGTGGACGTGACAGGTGATCGAGACTCGGCAGAAGAATAAGGTCCAGCAGGGAAAGAAGGAAAAGGTCCAGAAAGAGAAACATCAGGTTTAGGGTCGCCTTCAGGAGAACACTTGGACTGCAAACCTAATTCTGCAACAAGAAATAGAGGATTACATTTTGTTTAAAGAATGCAATTTCATTTTAATACATCATGGGTTGTAAATGTGATTGTTATTAAGGAACCTAATTCATCTGCCGCCTCTGAATTTACCGGTTTTATTGATTTTCAAAATATTTAAAATAGTGGCACACTTGAAAACTGAAGTTAAGGAATGTACTTTGTTATTTAGCGAAAAATGTTGCCTTGGCTTGTATCATCAATTTATTTCTAAACGATATATATTGAAAGAATTATTTTTAAGACATTGGTGATTGGCTACATATGCTACTAGGGTGTTCCAAATTTTATTTTATATACGTACCGCCTACAGATTTATTTAAATCCACAAAAAAGTAAATTCATTTCTTGAAGATTATATTTAGATTTTAGATAGTTATGTGAAAAATGACTTTCAGTTGATTCGGTTCAGGTTGGATTCGGGTCGGGCTGGGTTTCGGTTTCACAACTCGACCCGAAGACTCAAAAACCTAACCTGTACTGAAAACCCGAAGACCTAATATTGACGATTCGAAATAAAATTTACAAAAACGTCCTTTTTTCTTATCGGAAATACGTGTTAACCTTTAAGGAGTTTGCGAAACCTCTAAATATCATTTTAAAAAGAAACGCTAATATTTTTGTGTGAATATATACAAACTTGGGAGCGAATTGCATGAAAATTCAAAACAAACATTTTCTAACGCATTTTTGAACCACCCTGATGGGCCACTTTGTTACGTTTTATGAATATTCAGAAACAATTTTTTTAAATGAAGAAATTTATTCCTAAAAACATCCGAAGACAATTTTAGGGGGGTGCGAAAAAAACTTACCCGCGCGGGTCCTGTCGGGTTGGGTTTATGGATTGTCGGATTTGCTGGTTGACACGCAGACCCGCATTTAGCCAGCCAACCCGGTTTTAACCCGCAAACCGAATTTTTCAATTCTTATTAGTTAAACGGCAATTAAATAAATTTTACATAATTGGGATGACGATATTTTTATAAGCTTTTATTTGACTTGCTCTGTGGGAATATGTGTATTCCAAACTTAAAATTTGAATTCCAATTTTGACACACGTTCGGATATTCAATCATCATTTATGCCCTTTGGTGTTCCAAACTTTGGCGCTCATGCCCTTTTCTGAGTACCAATATTTTGCTTTTAGCGAGAAATAATAACGGAGGGATGGACGTACACGTGACCGAAACAATAAGGGTTTCAACACGGGGCTACGAAAACCGTAAGGAGGGTTTTACTTCGGTCAACGTACATAATTAAATTTCTTCTTGAATAGATCCCAACGCCGATAATATAATATTTTCGAGAATAATCCATATTGATGAAAATATTAGCAGGCTTTAAAGATTATAAAGTATAAACTACTGTAAATTTACCATCAGTAAAGTTAATCAGTTTGAACTCATAATTATTTTTGATAAAAGTAATCATGTCGTAGGATCCGGAGACTAGAGATTAGATTGAGATTTAGATTTCTTGGATTTCGAAATTTTCTTCGCAAACACCAAGGGTATATTTATTAAGGTTTTGAGAGAATTTTATGTTATGAACTAAAATCGCTTATTATTAATTAATAAAAAATCATAAGTACGGTGCGAACTCTATTAAAAATATACATTTTGAATGATACCATATGTACATGTGTAAAATTGCTTCATACATCGCAAAAATTCTGATTTGCGGAAAGCTTAACGAAATGTACCTAAAATTATAGATATATTATATTATTATATTCACCAATATAATTGAGGATAACGGACAAGGAAAATACCAGAATACAGACAATCCTCATCTTTTTTAATTAGCGAAACGACTGATTATTGTATGATTTAATAATCTTGTTGACAGTGTAACTAATGAATATTCTAGAGCTTCACTATCTTATACAATCTATAATATAGCTTTTATCAGCTTCAACGAAAAAATTTGTTTACAGATTTCTTTAAAACTGATGTCACCATCTATGTCAGGTGCTCTACCACTAAGCTACTAGAGAGATCGAACGAAGAATCCTTTTTCGGAAACACACTTTCTCTTGCAAGATGTAATATTTTAATACAAGTCAATTTTACTAGGAATCTGTATTATCATCGGAGATGGTAACGATCATTTTGTAATGCGCTACATGTGCCACTAGGGTAGTACACATTTTTTTCAGAATTTTCATGCATATCGCCCACAAATTTGTTCGAATTGACAAAAAAGTAAATCCGTTTTTTAAATGATATTTAGAGGTGTTGCAAGCATTGGACAGATTCAGAAAAGTCTTTTAAAACAAAGTATTGTTCAATTTTTAGTTCTCGAAATACAGCTAAATTTTAGAACTCATAAATAAATTTATATTAACGGTTCATCAACTTAAAACGTTTTTTATCAAGAATCTCAAATTGCAAACTCTTTTATTGTTTCATTCCATAAGTTAGTTGTCGTGCCAAAAGCAGGTATCAGACAAGAAAAACTTGTCTATGATTAAAAAAATTGAAATAATATTATCATTTATGTTTCAAGAAAGGAAAAAAATTCTGTTTAATAAAAAAGCTTTGAAATTTACGATATATATTCAGTTAAGAATAGGTAATGTATATGAAGATAGTTTGAGTAATTTAATTTTTTCTTGTTGTGTCCTCTTGAGAATTTGTTATAAATGGTTGATTTTTCATAAACCATGACTCATTTTTACGGGAAAAACACTCCGTATACATTTACTGTCTCTGATTTTGAAAATTAGTTAATAGTCTTTGAATATACATAGTTGCGTGTTTTAAAAAAGTCTTTTTTCAAAATAATTGTTTTTCAGTTGCGAAAAATTTGTAAAATTCCCAGTCAAAAATAAATTCACTGTCATTTTCTTTAATTTTAGAAGGTCCATGCATAAACGTGTAGTAAGCATAAAGACCGAGCGGAAAGCACCAGATCTGACAGACGGGCGCGTTTAAAAAAAAATGTATTAGCAGTACAAAGAATTGTGTTTCACACTAGAAATACTCTAAAATTTTTTTTGATTGAGTTTCGGTGGCCTACTGGACATTCCGCGATTTCTTCTGTGGTCATTTCTTTAACCGCACCGCTGTCCATGTTTATTTTCACCCTTTCTCTCGAAACATCGTTTTGATATAGTCCACGAAAAACCTGACTTCTGTTTGATAATTTTTCCAATATAGCGTAAACGTCACCATCAGGCGTTGATATTACAATTTGTTCTTCGGTTGGAGTGGTTACAAGTTCACGATTTTGGTTTCTCAATTCAATTGCTTTGTCGGGAGGAAAAACGTATCTTCGAAGTTCGAATATCTGGTTCGGATTCTTCTGAGGAATAAGACGGATGAATCTAAGTTCATCCAATTTATATCCAAGTACGCGAGGAAAATTTTGCCACAGAGCAGGAAACCGGACCCTTAGTCGAAGAAACGACTCGGCAGGTGGTGCAGACCCGGCAGTAGAATGAGGTCTGGGAAGAGGAGACCTGGACCTTTCACGAAGAGTCGAGTCGACAGGTGATCGATCACCGGCAGAAGAATGGAGTCTGGCAGGAGAAGAAGAAGGTCCACAACGAGGTACATGAGGATTAGGGTCGCGATTAGAAACACACTGGGACTGTAAACCTAATTCTGCAACAAGAAATAAAGGATTACATTTTTTTTATTATTTTATTTTGCAAAATAAAAAAAATCCGCTTCGTCACTTCGGAGCTATGGTCATACTTATGAAGAAAATTTCTGATATATTTGTGTCAGATGATGCTGACTGGAGATATCGTGCGCGCAGTGGACATGCCTTTTTTGTAGACACTTTGTTTATTATTAAATAATACCTAAAATAAATAATAATTTTATGTTAAACAATTGTTTTTGTAAACTTTGAGACATCATAAATAAACGCTGGAAATTTTATTGAATTGTATAAAGTAGTTCTTGAGAAAAAAATTCTTGAAAATAACCTTTTTTTTGGCGAGATAGTAGAATAACCCCTTAAGGAACCTGATTATTCTGTCGTCTGTCAATTCACCAATTTAAGAATATTTAAAACAGTGGCGCACTTGGAAAATTAATTTCAAACATGTACTTTATTATTTAGCAAAATATGTTGCTTCGTCTCATATCATTTATGTATTTTGAAATTATGTATATTGAAAGGATTATTTTAAATCATTTGTTATTTGCTACATGTGCCACTAGGGTGGACCACATTTTTTACATTCTCATCTAGAGAAGGTATTAGATTTGTGTAAAATTTG
>CAKNYM010053010.1:0-30852 GCA_932195095.1 Andricus curvator
TGGGAACGTGGTGGGGGCCGAAAAATCCCACGTTCTGGAGCCTCTGGCACAAGCAAAGTGCGAAAGGTTCCACACACACACACCAAATTTAAAGAGTGTGACTCATGATAAGAATACGAAGTATGGAAATAGAAATAATAAATATGCTATAGTCTAGAATTGGTATAATAACAAATGGAACCTCTTATAAAATCGATTTGTAAGGAAAAATACGTCGATCAATCTCCAATTAATAAAGACAAGATTTCTATATAAAAAGACAGCATTAAAAATAATAATTCAATCTCGAACAGCACTTTTCCTAATTATTTTCCAATTAGTCAAGTTAGAGAGTCGGCGTAGGTACGACTTAAGGAAGATGTACCCTTTATTTGAATTCCACACAATTCTAACAAATTCTGTAGAAATATATTCGATACTTTTGAATTAATCAAAACATTTTTGAATACTTTTCAAGCTACGATAATAGATATTGAATTATTTGTAATTGAAAGGCTCATGAATTTGACAAATTCTGAATTCATTTGAAGAATTTTTTAAAACTTTGAAGCAATGAGAAGGAACATTGAAATCTTTAGAATTTAAAAACATTTAAAGTCTTGCTTTTTATAACCGAAAATAAGGAACTAGCTTTCATAGATATTTTCAATCGTCTTTTTCCCAAGTTTTTTCAGTGTTTTTTCGACTGAATAATCCAAATAAGCGTGTTCTTTATTGACGCTCAGACGTTTACAAGCTTTTAGAAAAGTGTGAATTGTTCAAAATTTACTATCTTGGTTTGTATAAGCGAAAATAAATTTGGAAAATTTGGAGAATTTGAAAATCTTTAAATTTCAAATAATTCAGTCTGCATTCTCATAGGTTGAAAAGTATTAAAAACTCTTTAAATTAATAAAAAACATTTTGAAGAGAATTCTCCAAAATTCATGAGAATTCAGCCGGATTTAATTAACAAGTACATCTTCATTCACTGCTAGCTTAACAGTCGACTCTAACTAGACTAATTGTGCAAGAATTATAAACACTGCAATGCTTGTATCAAAATTCGGAGAATTTGGGAGAATTCGGCGGGATTGACAGTACTTAAAAGGTTGTGTATCCAAAGCCGGTACCGGTAAAGAAAATTGTCGGCACCAGCAAAAATAGTATTTTAAGTCTAGAGCCTAGACTGCCGGCAAAAATATTAAAAAATTAATTTTTCTCCCATGTGTTTAATGCTACTGTTTGATCCTCAATATCGGCCCCGTCTTGCTAGTTGACGTCGCAGACTAAAAAAAATTAAAAAAGGTTAGTCGTGTAACTGAACCGATTTCTGTGATCAATCACAGAAGACCAACATTATTCCTGTAGCCAGTCACAGGGCTGCCTTTCCGCCCCACGAAGTGTTGAAAAGGAGTAGCGGTTTGAAAAACATTATTTCCGTGACCAGACATAGAGGTGACTCCCCCCCCCCCCACAAAGTAACGTGAAGGGGTAGTGGTTTGATCAACATTATTTCTGTGACCAGACAGAGCGCTGCCTTCCCGCCTCCACGAAGTGTTGCAAAGGACTAGCGGTTTGAGAAACATTATTTTTGTGACCAGACACAGGGGTGCCTTCCCGCCCCTACGAAGTGTTGGAAAGAGGTAGGGGTTTGACCAACATTATTTCTGCGACCAGTTACAGGGATACCTTCCCGCCCGCCACGAATTATTGAACAGTGGTAGGGGTTTGATCAACATTGATTCTGTGGCCAGACACAGGGCTGCCTTTCCGCCCTACGATGTGTTGAAAAGGGGTAGCGGTTTGAGAAACATTATTTCCGTGACGACACATAGAGGTGGCTTCCTGCCCCCACGCAGTCTTGGAAAGAAGTAGCGGTTTGAGAACTATTATTTGTGTGGCCAGACACAGGGGTGCCTTCCTGCCTCTACGAAGTGTTGGAAAGAGGTAGGGGTTTGACAAACATTATTTCTGTGACCAGACAGAGAGGTGCCTTCTCGCCCCCTCGAATTGTTTGAAAGGGGTAGGAGTTTGATCAACATTATTTCTGCGATCAGTTACAGGGTTACCTTCCCGCCCCCCACGAAGTATTGAAAAGGGGTGGGGGTTTGATCAACATTATTTCTGTGACCAGACACAAGGCTACCTTCCCGCCCCCACGAAGTGTTGGAAAGGATTAGCGGTTTGAGAAACATTATTTCTGCGACCAGACACAGGGGTACCTTCCCGCCCTCACAAAGTGTTGAAAAGGGGTAGGGGTTTGTCGAACATTATTTCTGTGAACAGACACAGGGCTGCCCTCTCGCACTCAAGAGATGTTAGAAAGGGGTAGGGGTTTGACCATCATTATTTCTGTGTCTAGTCACAGGGGCACCATCCAGCCGCCACGAGCTGTTGGAAGGGGTGAATTTTTTGAATTCCTGGAATTTCTTTAATTCTCTGAATTCCGTCAATTTAGTGAATTCCATGAATTCCGTAAATTCCTTAAACTTTTTGAATTTTATGTACGGTTCAAAAACAGGTAAAAAGGATTGTCCGTACCGGTAATTTTTTGTACCGGTACCAAAAATTTTTTCTCACCGGGACCGACAGTGTGAATTCCACGAATTCTTTTAATTTCGTAAATTCCAAGAATTCTTTGAATTCCGTGAATTCCAGCAACGCCGTTAATTCCATGAATTCCGTGGAATTCCGTTAATTTCGTGAATGACGTTAATTTCGTCAATTCCGTGAGTTCCATGAATACCTTGAATTCCTTGAATTTTATGAATTCCTTGAATTCCATGAATTTCTTGAGTTCCATATATATACCACTAAACCATTTCCCTTTCAGGGTAGGCGTGACACTACCCGATTCGGGTAGTGTTTCTAGGTTTTTCTTGTAGTTATAAATAACTACAAGTGTGGGCTCACCACACCCACGATGTGCCAACAGCACTCATGTCAGTATTCTTGAATGGTCACCCATCCAAGTACTAACCGCGTCCAAGGCTGCTTAACTTCAGTGATCTGACGAGAACTGGGTTTTTCAGCGTGGTATGGCCGTTGGTTGGCCATGAATTCCTTAAATTCAAAAGGGTACGGGGTAATCCAAAAATGTTAAAGTAATTATCTCTACAGAACTCGGGAGAACTCTGCGGAATGCTAAGAATTCAGGAGGATTCGAAAGATTTCAAACAACGCATGCATTTTAAGTATAAGGTAATCAACTCGTCGAACAATGTTTTCTAATTTGGTTGCTACACAAAAGATACTTTTTAATTTTCGAATCTCGTTTGAGTGTGAAGTTGCACGAAAGAGTCAAAACCTCCTACAAAAATAAACGAAGGCGAAATTATACGATCTGAACTTGTATTCTCATACACTCTCAGCGACGGCACATGGACTGTCAGCTATCTAACGTATTTTTTTGATTAGTTAATCTTCAATTGCTAATTACTCGGTAATTATGCATTAAATCAAATTTTGTTATAGATCATTTTCTATTGAGTTTTTCAGAAGGAATCTGAAAATATAAATATGTCTTTTGAATACTTGGACACCCTGTATAAATGTAATAGTCGATTTTTTTAGAGCAATTATTTTAGTAAACAAAGATCAAAACGCATTCTGAAATAAAAGTCAGATTTTCAGTCATACATGCAGACATACATACATACATACACATTCATAAAAACCTGTTTTTTGGGTTCAGGGGGCTCATAACGTGGACACATACTTTCTCTCGATGAGAATGTAAAAATACAAATTTTCAAGTACCATGAGCATTAATGATAGTCATTTTATTGTGTTAATCGTTAGAAATAGTATTGAGGGCATAAAAAAATTAAATATTTTGTAAAACCTCCCACAAGATGAAAAATAAATGAAATAAGCAAAGTTTTGATAAGAATGTGCCCACTTATCGGGCCGATTTTTTTCACTGTTAATGTTATTTTTTACGAATAAAACAAAAACCACACATCCTATCGGAAAGTGACCAATAACAAATTTGTAGATCTTTTTTGAGTGCACAATTTTTATCAAATCATCATTTGTCGTATCTTGCTTAGTTTGAGCGTAAAATTAAATTTTGGATTTTACATTATTTTTTGTGCAATAAAAATGTGAATTTTCGATTTTTCAAGAAAATTCAAAAAGACGTTATAATAATCTTGTAGGACGTGCAAAACGAAACATTTTTCTTGTCATTACTTTTTTCTGTATCGTGCGTTGTTTGGCTGAATATGTTAATTTTCGTTTTTCCTTTTGGATTTTTTAAAATGATGTAACTCTGAAAATTTTCATTTTATCGACAAATGTCATGAAAATAAATTGTTTGAATGCTCGAGTACTATGAATAGCCGCACATACAATTTTCCAATTTAAAAAAAATGGTTATCAAAAATTTTCAAAATGCGCTCACTTTTTGAATTTTTATCCAAAATGGCTGGCTAACGAACCTGGCCTTTAGTTTAGGAAACTAAAAGAGTGTACCAAAGGCCAATCCAATCGGTCAATTCTTTGGAAAGTTATCGTGCTAACAAAATAAAATCTACATACACACCCACACACCCACCCACATACATACAGACAGGCAGACACATTCGCGAAAACCTGTTTCTTGGGTTCAGGTGTCTGAAAACGTGGACATTTGACAAAAACCGGGGGGTTCAAATTTTACACAAATCTAATACTTACTCTAGATGAGAATGCAAAAATATATTAGTTTTACCATTAAACTATATCATTTATTACAAAAAAAAAAGTTATTTTTCACGATTTATCCGGAAAAAGAAAATTCTTAAACAAAGGAAAATTGTTTAAAAAATCAAAAATTAGTTAGAAAATACTTTTAAACATGTCATTCATCGAATAAAAATAATGAATGTCAAAAAAAAAATACCGTTTGACATAAAACTGCTAATTTTCATTTTTTGTGGCATTTTTTTGGCATAATACAAGAGTTTTTCGAGTTTAAGGTTAGGATTTTAGGTTCAGGTTTGACTCATTAAGTTAAAATCATTCCTTCAACATTCCTTAAGAAGTGACTAAACTTTAACTAACTAAAAGTTAACAACAAGTACTTTTTCCATTTTTCGAAAAACAAGCTTTTCCCATTTAAAACCTCATGTGAGTTTCAAGAGGCAGAGACAAGGGTTAATGTTCAATTATTTGAAAATAAAAAATAGGGATTTTATTTCTCCAGGAAATGAAAAACTTGGGGGGATCACCAAAATTAAAAGTCGAATTTGTGGACCACCCTATAGTGAGCATACAGTTGATTAAAATAGTGAAAACTGGTAAAGGAAGCATAGTTTTATGACCTTACTCAAAATTTTAGTATATAATAATGGTTATGAACTAACCAAGAGTTGTAGGTATTCAAAAAAAATATTGAAAATTTAATTTTGTGGAAATTATTAAGAGATTCATCATTTAGTACAGTTTAGTAGTTCTAAGTAAACGAATTTTGTAATCTTCCAAATTATGAATAACAATATATATTTTTCTTACAGAGAATAAAGGTAAATGGTTTTCATACGAACCCGAGCTTGCTGCTGTGGAAACGATATACTTTAACAAGTTGGTCGTTGGGTTATATTTCAAGGAAGAAGATTGTCTCCTTTTGAATATTCTATAGGTACCAGCAATTTCTCGTTTATCTGGTAGTTTAAAAAATAAAATAGAGGCTAAGACAAGGATATCTTTTCTGAAATTATTCAGATATACATTTTTCTGAGCAATATCAAATTTTTTGGGTTCACAAAAAAATCATAATATGTGTCAGTATCAACGAAAATAACTCATTTGGTCGATTTTAGTTACCGATATATATTCGCATCTTTGCAAACAAGGGTAAAAAACTTTGAATCTGAGTTTATGATGAGATATTATGCTTCACTATTCCATATATCTGTTGATGTTAAACTCGTGTCCCAGAAGCGACTGGAAGTAGGTAAATTATATGCTTCAAGAAAAAATATAACACATGTGCGTATGGCATAGACCAATTCAAAAAGTTTTTCACGAGAAGCGGTTTTTTTTAAGTTTCAACTTCAAAAATGACCTGGGCATCGTTTTTCAACCTATAGGCTTTTTTTAACCTGAAATGTCGAGAATTTATCTGGCTACACAAATATTTTTCTGAACGTAATTTTATACCTACCAAACAGGCTCTTCCCTTTCATAATGACACACATGTGTTTTGCACCCCTGGTGTTGTACCACAGAAAAAACAAATGGTGAAAAGTGATTCAACGAAAATTGCCTGGGGTAATCTTGGCATGCAACAAATAAAAATAGGCGAGGGGTCATTAAAGATCACTAATTATTTATTGATTTGACTATTGCCGATCTTCATTTTTTTGCATTCTGAGATTATCTCTAGCATTCTCACCTGAAACGTGTTTTACCCTTTGTTTATTTATGCTAACTTGCTTAGTAGTTTTGAATATTATATTTCTACAAGTTGAAAATGATGAACTTTATATTTTTTTTTCACAGAATCAAGTACAGAACGGCAGAAAACATCTCCTCTTGTCGACATAAAACTGAAATAATGCTAGTTTCCCTCTCCGAGCAGGCAGAAATAATGGAAATCGACCGTCCACGTCATTGGCAATATAATAAGAAGGATTTCACATACAAACATTGACAGAAAATCAAAAATTGAGAAACGATCTAAAACTAACAAAATAAATAAACAGATTTATCATGAACACGATTTTCTTTTTGGAATCACATTATTAACATTCCACACTTCCCTCAACATGTTTTATTATACGCACACCATAATGATCTCTTTACAGTCTTTAGAACTTAATAGCATAACTATTTTGTATCTGAAAAAAATTTTATTAAATATTCTACAGGAAATTTTGTTTTAAAGGGATGCTTTTTAACTCTTTCGATTAAAACTTTTTAATTTCATTATACTGTTTCTATGGTATGTTGGCAATTTTCAGTCACATTTTTTTTCGTTTTTTATAAGAAAATACACTTTCTTTCCGTTCGGATATAGAAACCACTCTTGAGGGTGGTTTTGAAATGCGAAGTTTTCCAAACAAAATTTTCAGGGATCACTGTACGGTACTTAAATGCTTTTTAAATTAAATCGAAGAATCTATGATAAACATACACCTTCAAAAGTGTGGTTTGTTACCCATAAGGTATATCAACTGTTTCGTGAATTAATAAATAATTAAATTGAAATTAAATTAAATTTCAATTATTATATATATATTTATTTATTTATATAATAATTTAGAAGATATACAATTTATATAATTCATATATAATAAATTATAATAATAAATTTTAATAAATTGAAAATATATGTAATTTATAATTTTTTAGATTCGCATCATGTCTTATACACTTTGATCTTCATAAATAATAAAAAATGCTTTGAGATTTTGTGTATTTTATATAGATTTTTATGTTTTGTAGGTTCAACTTAATTTTATAATTTTATTTCTCTGACCTGCAGACTGCGAAGACTACGTAAACACATACCTGCGTAACATTTTCGAGACATTGCATAGGCCATACGGTCCTGCGACATTCATTACTTTAACTTTTATGAAATGCACGTTTTGTAATTAAATATATTCATAATACCCTAATGTTCATACAAAAATTCTTCAGAACAATTTAAAAAATTGGGTCAATTAAATCCGACATTTTTCAAAAAAAGCAGTAAAAATGTCACAGAACGATAAAAATGAATCACCAAAGAGCATGAACGTGTTCGTGTTAAGTGGAACAAAAGAACCGATGGGACCTCAGAAGTTGTTCGAAGTTCGCACTAACCGAAATTCGTGTTAACCGAATAAAACTCCATAATCCCTGTATAATCCTGGAGAAACCGCAATTTCTTTACATGTTAACCGAATGTTCGTCTTAATCGACTCTCTGAGATGATGGATTTGAAACTCTTGTTTTAACCTTCTAGATATAGTCGCTTTTGCCATCTAGAGGACTGTCTTACCTTACAGGTGACCCTCAAATATAGTCAGTCTGCACATATACGTAGTCAGACTGACCTTCCATTTTTCTCCGTGAAGGGGTGCCTGCTTTCTGCTGCAGTTGGTCTTAGTGTGGCTTTCGCCTCTTTGTCTGAAGCTTGTTCATACAGCAGTCGGGGAACCGCTCTGCGTACATATCCAGTTCCCGATAGATAGGCAGCTTGACTTCGCAAAACCTAATGCGAAACGAACTGAAGTACTGGGCGTTTCTGGCACCACAAAGTGTGCATACGCGCCATGAAGCCTCCCTGAGCAACAGTCCAGCAAGTCATCCTCAAGTTAATTCCTCCACTAAATCTGAGCGTTTTGCCGGTTCATCGTTGTGTTGCTATTTAAATTATTTCATCACCCCGAACTCTAGAATTATCGGCACTATTTGCCGACAATGCCGACCCATTGCCGGGTGCTCTGCGCACTTGATCGCTTTAAACAGCATCTACAATTTTTTGGTGGTTCAATGGTGTCATTGTTGTTTCCACGAGCAGCTAGAGGACCCTCTATTCGCAACCTGAAGCAGCATCTGATCGCTTCGTCATAGGCCCTTTGGTTCGATTGATGAGACGGTGCCATAGGTGTGATTTACCACAGTTCTACTGGGAGCCGGTACCATTTTTATAGATGGCAGTTGCTCCCAGTGAGACCCTGCGGTGGTTGTTTAACTTTTATTAAAAAAATATATATATACATAATATTATATATATATATATATACATCGGGCAATACCGGGGATATCGAAGATAAACCGGGAATACCGGGCCACCTCTCAGAGTATGCAGCCTTATCCTTGCATGCGGGGCTCTCCAAGGATGGACGAACTCTTTCCCTAGCTACTTGTGGAAACAACAATGATAACACCAAACATCGTGTAGTAAGTGCGGTACAAAACAATCGAACATAGAATTATCATCTGTCTGTTGGAAAGCTGAAGGGTTCATCAGCACATCGTGAGGTGCATAGAGAAATTGATGCCGCTTTGTAAAGCCAGATTTACCATTTCATCTAGAAAACATCGTGTGACAACTAACACCGTCACCTTTCAGAGTGGTGTCTTTCATACGTCTGCGTACAGTTTGCAACTTTCGTGTCCATTTGTTAAAAATTATATTTAGAGGTCGCTCAAGCCCCATGAAGTTCAACACGTGTTTCCCATAAGAAAAAAGCCGTTTTTGTCAATTTTATTCAGAATCGTCTATATTAGCTGAATCGAGTTGAAACTCAACATTTCTTTTTACAGTTGGCCATAGAATACGAATGAAATATTACTTAATGAATATCACCTATGGCCAACGGCCATACCACGCTGAAAAAAACCAGTTCTCGTCAGATCACTGAAGTTAAGCAGCGTTGGGCGCGGTTAGTACTTGGATGGGTGACCATTCGAGAATACTGCGTGCTGTTGCCACATCGTGGGTGCGGTGACCCCACACTTGTAGTAGTTATTTACTACAAGAAAACTATCCACCTAGAAACACTACCCGAATCGGGTAGTGTCACGCCTACCCTGAAAGGGAAATGGCTTAATGGTATACTACTACTACCACCTCAACTGTTTTTAAGGGTCCCAAAAACCACCATAAGTGAAGAAAATGGATTTTGCGAGTTTTTGGAGCTAATTAATTATTAATTATTATATTATAATTAATTATTCCAATTATTTATATGCAAAACTGTAGATATGCTAGATATTAATGCACAAAGTCGCCGAGAATCCTTACTAATAAACACATCTGCGCAGATGTGCTGCCGAATACAGGAATTAGACTTCAAGAACCCCCCAGTTTCCTGCTGAAGAAACTTAACAACTACAGATTTTCCAAAAATTGATAAAGGAGTAAAATTATGATGTCATTATCAATTCATTATTGAATTACAATTAATTGTTCAGTTTTCTTAATACAAAATGTATCAATGATACAAAAGTAATTAATTTGATATTTTCATCATTAAAATCATTGTGTGAGCACAAAATAAAACAAAAGAGTGTACAGACTTTGGTCAAATTATTAATTGTTTATTAAAACCATTTAATTTTCCTTAACAGTGTCATTAACACACCTTATGACTGGCAAGCATAACAAAAAATTCTAACAAATAATATCCATTAAAGGAAAAGATTTTTAATATGTATGTGAATTTTACAGATTACTAAATTTTACTCGACATTTTTTTACATATTGTATACATGTTAAAATGGTTTCCAATTTAATGTTTTAGTTTACTAATTCGAATTCCAAACCAAAAATTCTCTCTATAAAAAATTGTTTGTTACGAAAAACGGCTATTATTTGGAGTGGTTCGGCAGACCAAGTATATCATTTTTTTTACAAATAATCTGAGATCCGTCAGTTGAATATACATTGAGGTTAAAATTCTTCATTGAAAAAAAAAACATAATATCCAAAAAATTATTCCCCAACTCGATTTTGAATTGAATCTTCCCATTTTTTCCTAATATACTGAAAAATGTACTTTCTATGATCATTTCTCAATTTTGTAGGTAAAATTATTGATTTTTTCTTCATATGAAAGAATTTAAGAAACTATATTACTATACCAACACGGAAAAAAGTGGATCTTAAAAAAAAACTCTGTGAACCAGCAGCTCTAACTATTTTAAATTGAACTGCAGCTTTTCGTCGGTGAATTTTGTTAAAATTACTATTTCGCATTCAGGTTATTTAAACTGACGTCTTAAAAGAGTAGGATGAACAATTTCAAATAGTAGGATGCACTGCACCACTTGGTAACCGTCCACACTCAGGAGAATAAGAGCTACTATTTCGTGTAGTATGCCTTACTGCTGTGAAGAGTAACTTTGCCAATTTCGCATTGTAACGCATATATGTATATATGAACTGCACGCATTCTATACACGATTTATAAATAAATTAGCTCGAATCTCTCTACAACAAAAATGATGTAAAATGTCGATCGATTTGAAAAGGAAAAAATTATTTTATATATGATTACTGCACTTAATTTTACGATTATTCTTACACAATTGCACGCACAGAGACTTACTCATATGATCGCACGTTCAAACGCTCTGAAAAATCGCCCCCGCTGGGGAATCGAACCCTACCTAACTACCTAAAACCTGTCCTAAAACCTAAATCTAGCGCACGCGTTAGTCAGGTGAGCTACGGAACCGCTTAGATTTTTCTGACAAACTCTCGGTCAAGCGGTTTCTCTGAGAAAAACGTGGCCAGCTAAGAAATTATAATAAATGTTTACTTAAAATTTGTTTAATTAATCTCTTACTGATGATTTCTAATATTTTGTAACGAACTTGGGGAAAATATTTTGCTTAGAAGTATTAACTCACACAGTAAATATATTATTAGTAATTTATAACCCATATACCCAATACTATTTTCCAACCGAGCAAGTCACGCCTACCCCGAAAGGGAAATGGCTTAATGGTATAATAATAATAATAATATATGTATATTATCCTAAAATGAATTAAAATACAATTTTCAAAAAGTACATATTTTGTATTATCGAAAATTAAGGCTTGAAAAAATGTTTTCGAATGAAAGTTTTGGAATTTTGATTTTATTATCATCTCACTTTATTTAAAACGCAACATTCATTTACAAAACTGATATATATAAAAAATAGTTTAAACATCGTAATAAGATATCAAATGAAAAATCGAAATCACTATTTTACAATGAGACAAACGTTGAATAGTGTTTTAAATTTAAATTTTTTGCACAAATAACATTTATCTCATGCACGGAGAAAAATGGATGTTTGAACGTAACATCTAGATCTTCAGGGTTAACATATTTTATATTTAACTATAGGACAGCAATCTAGATGTTCAAAGTTAGGATCTGTAGATATTCAAAAGTGAGATGTTACTCTGAAACATCCAAAATGTTCAACCTGAAATATCCGAAATATTACATGTATGGTTATGTCAACTAACGGCTGTAAATATTTGAGGAATTTACTTATTTCTGAGCATTTGAGGAATTAATTGATAACTTATTTGTGAATTTTAAACTAAACTTGAATTTTCGTACATGAACGAAAAACAGATACAGGGTATGAAATGCCGATCAGATAATACATTCAGTCTAGCTGAGGTTATGTTTAATATTTTTAATTCAAAATAAAAAATAAAAACGGGGTAAGTAAACTGAGAACGAAAAATATGTAATCTGCATTTAAAATTCTATCTATTTGAGGTTACTTAAACTCATATTTTATTATAAATTCACAAACATTTTGTCAAATCACATGTCAAATGTTCAAAGGTGTTCGAGTCAATATAACCTCAAACTTAAGAACATTGTTCCGTCGTGTAGACAGACAAAAGTCGTTATACAATTTTAATTAAGGATAGCTAATTTTGATTCTTTGAAAATGTTCAAAAATTGTAATATTCCATAATTGTAATATCGAAATTATATAGCCGTCAAATATAGTCGTGAAATTCGAATGCGCAATGCGCATGCGTTCAGATGATTTTAACATCTGAATATGTTACAGTTTAACATAAAAATATGTTTACGGCTAACGTCTCAAAAAGATAGTAGATGTTTGGCATGAACATCTGCATGTTAGGCGGAACAATCTTACCCTTTGAACATCTACATTTAAACATCCATTTTTCTCCGTGTGAGATATGGGGATGCTGAATTAGTATAAAAACTGTTTAAAACAAATAAAAAATATTCGGTTCCGAGAAATTAATATCAGGGTGCACAGTCTGCCCCTGTTTTTCTTAGTTTCCCCTTTTTTCTTAAAATTCCGCTTTTCCCCCCTATTCTCAAAAACCTTCCCCCTTTTCCCCTTTTCTCTTTAAATATACGATATTTGAAATTGTACCCATTATTGAATAATAATTAAAGCAATTGTAGCACTTAAATAAATTATTTATGAATAAATAAGGTACACACGGAGAAAAATGGATGTTTAAACGTAACATCTAGATGTTCAGGGTTAACATATTTTATGTTTAACTATAGGACAGCAATCTAGATGTTCAAAGTTAGTATCTGTAGATATTAAAAAGTGTGATGTTACTCTGTAACATCCAAAATGTTCAACTGAAATATCCAAAAAAATTAAATGATGATTATGTCAAATAACGGCTGTAAATAATTAAGGAGTTTACTTATTTTTGATCATTTAAGGAATTAATTGATAACTTATTTGTAAATTTAAAATTAAACATGAATTTTCATACATAAACGCAAAACAGATAAAGGGTATGAAATATCGATCAGATGATACATTCAGTCAAGTTGAGGTTATGTTCAATATTTGTAATTGAAAATCTTCAAAATAAAAACGGGGTAAGTAAGCTGGGAACGAATGATCTGTAATCAGCATGTACGATTCTATCCATTTTCGATTACTGAAACGCAAATTTTATTTAAAATTCACAAACATTTTGTCAAATGTGTTCAATTCAATATAACCTAAAACTTACGAACATTGTTCCGTCGTGTAGACAGACAAAAGTCGTTATCTGATTTTAATTAAGGACAGCTAATTTTGATCGTTTGAAATGTTCCAAAATTGTAATATTCCATAATTGTAATATCGAAAACATAGCCGTGAAATATATAGTCCTGAAATTCCAATGCGCGATGCGCATGCGCTCGGACGATTTTAACATCTGAATGTGTTTCAGTTTAACATAAAACTATTTTTACGCCTAACATCTCGAAAAGATAGTAGATGCTCGACTTGAATATCTGCATGTTAGGCGGTACGATCTTACCCTTTGAACATCTACATTTAAACATCCATTTTTCTCCGTGCACGTTCCAAGTGCAGACCATTAGAAATAAATACTCTTGAACAAATTTGAAGATGGAACATTTTAAAGCAAGTTGAAAATGTGAAAACTGCAGACAGAAGTTATTATCCAATATAAAATTGGAACACTTACAAAATATATATTATTTTTTAAATAAGTATTAGAAGATTAATACATTTTAGTTGCAATGTACAAAGTTAAATACCTAATTAAAAAATGGAATATTCCAAACTCATCAACTGCAATTTTAAATGTTCTAACTTGAGCAATTTTTAATTTTTTTAAATCTTTACTTGAAAATTTAACTATTGTTGAAACTTTTTTTTGTTGAAAATTAATTTTTTTAAACTCACAATTGAACTATTCCATTTGTGTTTGAAAATTGATCTTTTTTAGTCGGAAATTCAACTATTTGGTTGCAAGTTCAAATTTCGTTCAAAAGTTATATTTTTTGGCTGAAAGTTGGTTAAAAATGTAACTATTTGGTTGAAAATATATTTATTTTGTTGAAAAGCTGTCTTTTTGGTTGAAAATCAAACTACTTTGTTGAAAATTCACTTTTTCAAACTGAAAATTGCAATTTTTGATTGAAAATTATTTTTTGTATTGAAAGCTTATATTTTTGATTTAAAAATTCGAGTGTATTGAAGCAAGTACATTTTTTGGCACGAAAATTCAATAATTTGTTAGAAAATTGGTTATTTCATTTGAAAATTAGTTTCTTGAAATTAAAATGTAGCAATTCCATTTTTGGTTCAAAGTTGATCTTTTTTATTTTGAAAATTCAAATATTCGGTTAAAAATTTTTTTAATCTGTTGAAAATTCTTCCTTTTTTTGTAGGAAAATAAAATTCTTGCTTTAAAATTCGACATTTTGGATACAATTTTTTTTCCTTATTGGCTAAAAAATCTTTTTTGGTTGAAAACTCAACTCTTGTTGAAAATTCGTGTTTTCGGATTAAAGATTCAACTTTTTTGTAGAAAATTTGAATTTTCTCTGGAAAATTCAATAGTTTGGTGGAAAATTCAACTAATTGGTCAAATTTTAAACAACTTTGTTAAAAATTCATTTCTTAGTTAAAAATTCATCATTTTAGTTAAAGTTTTTTCTTGTTCGTTGAAAAGTAGGTTTTTTAACTAACAATTGTAATGTTTGGTTGAAAATTAACTTTTTAATTATTAATTCATATTTTCGTGTTGAAAAATCAACTGCATTGTAGAAAATTCTTCATTAAGGCTTCAAAATTCAACAATTTGGAAGAAAATTCAGTTTTCTCAATTGAAAATTAATTTTTTGAAACGAAAATATAACTATTCGATTTTTGGTTAAAAACTGATGTTCCTAATTCAACAATTCAACTATTTTGTTCAAAAATTATCTTACTCGTTGAAAATTCAAAATTGCGAAAGTTAAAAATAAATTTCTTGCTCAGTTACAATTTTTTTGAAGATGTGCAAAAACATGTTTTTTTTTGATTGAGTCATATGCACACATTTAAAAAAAGTTGAATATGTCGAAACTGAAATTTATTCAGCTTGAACCAAAGAAACATTTTTTTTAATTTTTCTTTTTCGGAAAAAAATGTTTGTCGTGAATGAGGATTTTTGGGATTTCATATCTTTTTTTGCGATTTTCGAACGTTATAAACACCACGAAAAAAATGTTTCCCATGGATAAGAAATAATAACATGCTTCTTTGGTTTAAGCTGACTCAATTTCAGGTTCGAATCAATCCAAAAAACATGTTTTTGTATACTTTCAAAAAATTTTAAATAAAGCAAATTTTTTTTAATTAAAAAAAAATTTTTTAATGTAAATTTAAGAAAGAGAACAGAAGATATTAACCGATTTCAATCGTTTTAAGCTTACATTGAAAGTATTAATTATAGTTAGGATAAAATGCCAAATCTTGTAAAGAAATATTTATGAGAACGATGTTAAACATATCAAAATTGTGTATTTAACTAATTTTATTTTTTCCCGGACTTTTTTATTTCACTCTGGATGGATTGCCAACGATCTAAGTATACCCAATTTTTAAAAATAAATCTCTAGTGGCAGAAATCATTGAAAAATCCTTAAAGATTATTTAAAAATGTAACATTTCTTACGAAAAAGTTGTTTATTCTTTTCGACATATGAAAATAAATGTTTAATCTTTCCCCTTTTTTCCCCCTTTTCGTGCGAAAACCACCCTATTTCCGTTTTTTTGAGCTCCTTTCACGCTGTGATCCCTGTAATATTAAAGATCGCGATATCAGAGTAGTATGGTAGATTTTATTGTTGTTGAAAATCTGAAAAAAATGAGAAAAATTTTTTTTTCTCATGAAATGGTAGTAATTTCTACAAATATGAATGTGAAAATGTCAAGAAAATTATTACTACGTTAAAATTGGAAATTATTTTGAACTAAAATTTTATTGCAAATTATTTTTTAATTATTGTTTCAAAAAATGATATGTCGAAAACAATGTATTATTATACTAAAAAAAAATTCTTCCAAATAATATAATATTTGAAATTGTAAGTAAGTTCAGTGGCACAACTAGAAACGTGTAGGCCCCCTCCGCAACATTTTCTAGGCGGTCCGTTTGAAATTAAAAAAGAAGGACGACTTAAAACTTGCTTATCAGTAAAACAACAGATTTTCGCTTCTCAATATAAGACAGACCGCGCACTGACATTTTACAAAATTAAATAAATTAATTAATTAAATTAATTAAATAAAAATAAATTATCGGAAACTATTTTATAATGTTTTCTCTTTTATTATAATATCAGTTGAGATAATTATTATAAATGAACATAGTGAATAACTCTACTGTATACTTCAATACTGTTTTGTTGTTTTTTACAAAATTTTCAGAATTTAAAAATATTCTGAAGAATTATATATGAAAAGAATACTTTTTTTTACATTATTTCTACTATGGAATTTTCTGCTTATGGTATTTTTAATTTCTTAGAATTAATATATTATAGTAGAAATAATGTAAAAAAAAGTATTCTTTTCACATATAATTCTTCAGAATATTTTTAAATTCTGAAAATTTTGCACAAAACAAAAAACCAGTATTGAAGTATAAAGTAGAGTTATTCACTATGTTCATTTATAATAATTATCTCAACTTCTTTTTTTATTTCAAACGGACCGCCTACAAAATGTTGCGGAGGGGGCCACTGAACTTACTTACAATTTCAAATAGTAAGGCTAACAATCTCGCGCAGTGCTTATTGCAATGCGAAAAAGAAGATCGAACTCACTTGCAAAAGTCAAACTCACAATTCTTTACTTACTATGAAAATTAGTTATTCATACAGTTTACATGTTTAAATGTACTATTTCAAATAGTTATTGAAGCTACTTGTTCTAGTAATCTTTCTTTTTACAATTTGAAGTAGTAATGCTGATTTTAGGTTTTGTAGATTTTGAGATCACTATCCCATTCAGTATCAAAAACTATTTGAATTGTTTCTTGTACAATGCGAACAAGTAAACTTCAAGTTAACAATACATGAAAGTGAATCTAACTATCTACTGTTTTCCGTGAAGACTAAAGATGAAAATGAATTATTTACAATAATATATTATAGAACTCAACTGAGATTTATTTTTAAGTATATATATATATATAATCAGTACAAATAAAAGATATTTGTATTAGAACAGTAAGTTTGGGAAAAGCGGAATGTTGCTTTGCGTAAAATTATAATCAGCAAATTACAACAATATTTATAACTTCTTTATATGCTTTTTTACAACAAAATCATGCGAGTGATTTTTTTAAAAACATTGTCCAATTATCTCACAATTTTGAAATTAAAAGCTTCGGAATTATTTTAAAAAATAACAATTTTTCAAATATCACCAAATGGTTACCATAGTCTTTAAAAGAATAATGATGTATTAATTACAAGCAAAAATACATCTGCGCAGATGTGTTTCTTTTATGAGGATCTGAGGGCTCAGCACTATCCCAAATCCTGGAATTCGTGTAGATATGCTAGAATTTCTGCAGATGTTTTGTTTCTTTATCAGGAATTCTCAAAAATCGCTGTATATATGCTGATTGAGACCTAATTATCTCGACATTTAATTACAATTGTTAATAATGATCAGCATAGTTAAATTCGTCTTTTCATTAAGAAACCAACCATATAAAAAACTCATTTTTGATCAAAATGCAGTTGTACAGTTTCTTCATCAGGACGGCAGAATTGGCATCCACCTGTCAATACAATTCTTTCATTATTTGGAAGAATGAAATAGTAATGAGCGGGTAAGTTATATTAATACTTAACTAAGATTTAATTCATTTAAATCTCACAGCACGTATTAGTGACATAAAATAAATTTTGTACTTCGTGGTGCAAGTTTTGGGTTAATTATGACCGACTCGGCTTCGGCTTCGCCTCGGCCTTCATAGCACACACACCCGGAAATCAACTTTCTGGCCTTGGGTCGTAATATACTATTTTTTAGATTTGATGTATTTTAAATAAGAAATAAAAGAAAAGAGATGAAATAAATAGTGAAGTAGTGAAAAAACAAATGTTTTTACAATCATTCAACAGTAATGCATTATTTTTTCAAACGCGTCGCCTCGAATTTGACCGAGAAATCTATGACAAAATTTTCGATATTTATTTTAGGAAAATACTTCATACTTATTGATAAACAACTTTATTATTCATATTATATGTTCAAGAAAATTATTTTTTTCACCAATTGAAGGGTGTCGCGGCAAAAGTATGTAAGTCCATTGGTACAAATTTTTCAGGAGAGAGAAAAAAACTTCTCAAAAATCGAATTCTCAAAAAACAAAAAAAAAAAATCTGCCCGCTTCGCGGGCACATTCTCATCGCGCGCTTCGCGCGCGGCTCGCAAGTTTGAGCGCGCCTAGGGCGCGCGACTGTTGGATGTCGCGCTTCGCGCTCGATCATATATTTATCTCGCGCTTCGCGCTCGATTATGTACTCACCTCGCGCTACGCGCTCGGGCGTATTTACATCGCACTTTACGCTCGGCTCCTCTAGATTTTTGAACTTCGTGTTCGACTTCGATGAAAAGAAAAAGTTTGTTTGCAAATATAATAAAATTATCGAAACCTCTACATATTAAGTGATTGTTAAATTTGTTTTTATTTTAGACTGAAAAGGAACTTTATTTACTCAAAGTTCTATCGACCTTAAGGAACACATTCTCATCCAGACACTCGCGCTTCGCGCTCGATATTTGATTTGAAAATCATTTGAACCGTATGATAGAAACAAAAAAGTTTGAGCGCACTTACGGCGTGCGATTTGGTAAATACACTGAGCGCGCACTTTGTGCTTCGTGTTATATGTTCTTCATATACAAATTACTAAATTTGTATTTGATTTTAAATGAAAAGTAATGATATAATTCAGGCGACAAATTTTATTAGTTAACATTTTTTTTTAGCTTGCGCCGTTTATCAAAAAAGTTAATTTTTTCATTTTGAATATATTCTTACCACAAAAATTGATTACGGGTTTGTAAGTCTTTTTTGAATGCACAATTTTTGTTCATTTATATGTTTTCGTACCTTGCATTGTTTTTTCAAAAATTTGATTTTTTTTACTGTCAATGTTATTTTCACGAATAAAACAAAAACCACGCATCCTATCGAAACATGAGTTACAATAAATTTGTACCTCTTCCTTGGATAAACAAATTTTGTTTCGGTCATTTTTTCGTAGCTGGTAATATTCGTCTGAAAATTTGATTTTTCTATTTTCAATGTTGTTTTTTACGAATAAAACAAAAACTACGCGTCATATCAAAAAGTGAATAATAAGAAATTTGTAGATCTTTTTTAGGTGCACAATTTTGGTGAGATGATCTTTTCCGGTATCTTGCATAGTTTGACAGCAAAATGGCTTTTTTGATTTTTCATTAATTTTTTGTGCGATCAAAATTTGAATTTTTTATTTTTCAAAAAATTCAAAAAGTTGTTATGAAAATATTATAGGGTGTTCAGGAATCAACGTTTTTCTCCTCTTGACTTTTTTTCATATCGTGCGTTTTTCGGCTTAAAATGTTCATTTTCGTTTGTTTTTTGGAATTTTGAAAATGCTATAACTCCAGTAATTTTTTTTTTATCACAAAAAGTCATAAGAATATTTTGTTCGTCATTTTGCGTACTACTAATAACCGTACATAGAATTTTCAAATCTTCAAAAAAAGTGGTCTCAAAAATTTTCAAAATGTGCTCACTTTTTGGATTTTCATCCAAAATAGCTGGTTAACGAACTCGTTCTCTATTTTTCGGCCATAAAAAAGTGTGCCAAAGCTCAATCAAATCTGATCATTTTTTCGAAAGTTATCGTGGCTACAGACAGACAGACAGACAGACAGACAGACAGACAGACTACAGACTACAGACTACAGACAGACACCTTCGTAAAAATCGTTTTTTCTGACTCAGGAGGTCTCAAAACGTGGAGATTTGATGAAAACCGACTATGTCAAATTTTACATAAAACCAATACCTTCTCATTAGAATGAGAATGTAAAAAAAGAGAAAGCACATTTGAGATTTGATGGAGCTCTGGAAATCTCAATGACAACAATTTTGAAAAATGTAATATTTTTCGAGATACAGATCGTCAAAAATCGACTGCTGACTAAACCGTGTAAGTCCATGAATAAGTTTCGGTCGGGTGTCCGTCCGTCGTACTTTTTTCCAAGGAGGGGAAGTGACTGGAAGGAAACGTAGGTGGAGTAGGGGAAGAAAAAATATAAATGGGGGAAATTTATGCGACTTTATTAAGTTTTCTTAAGGAGAATAATTTTGAAAAAATGTAGTGTTTTAATTTTTAAAAAATTTTTTCAGAATTTTTTCTTAGAAATTTGTTTTTCAAATTTTTTTCAAACAAATTTTTTTTTCGTAATTTCTTTCAAATTTTTTTTTTTCTAAGAAAAAAATTAATTTTGCTCTTCAAGTTTTACTAGCAAGATGAAAAACAAGACGGGCAATACGTGAACGAAGGCTGAATACATTGAAGACGAATGCAAATTAATGTCGCGTAAGTACACCCATGGCACATACATGTTTATGGAAAATCACAAGTTTTAAAAACCCACTTCCGATTAGAATTTGGATATATCCTTTTGCCACAATGTCCGGCAGAATCTTTTAGCCAAGAAAACGTGTTTGAAAAAATGGCATGGCTATTCCGTGACACCCTTCAATTATGACCATGATTTTGTGCAGAATTTGCACAATCCAACAGCCAATATTTTACTTTCATTTTTCAGGAAGTAAACAACTATGAAAAAGTGGGTACATGTAACACCACCCCCACATTTATCATAAAACATTTTCAATATATAATCGTCATTCCTTGAATTTGTACAATTTTGTATAAGAAAAAAATATAGCTTATATCTTATTTTCAATCGGAAGTCTCATGTTGGGGCCAGTATTACGTGACCTCAGAAGAGAAGTTAATGTGAATCAATCTTTAAGTATTGTCTTTCTAACAATTCGTACCAGTTTGTACAAGAAAAACGATGCGTTTATGTATCATTTTCAAACTGAGCCTCCTACGAACATTTTCAGAAAACCGACTCTACAGGAACACTTGCCGGATTTTACCTCGAGGGTTGTTAAGAACTTTCTTCAATCCCTTACTCATAAGCATATCACAAATTTGTTGAAGTCATCATAGTGGTCAAAGAATCAGTTGGGTCAAGAACTGTAATGATTGTATGCTTTTTTCGATCTCCGTAATTAAGGGTTGGAAACATGTTACTAACACCCCATCAAAATATAAATAAATAGGTTTTTGGTGTTTTCGATATAGCTTCAAGTGATTTTGGGGATTTTGAAATGTTTCTCTGGACCGTTCATAGCGTTCACTACATAGTTATTGTAATTGTAACTGCACTGTTATTCTACTTGGCATCGTTTTGCATGTCAAATTTTTTGGATGAAATTTTATGTTTATATTATAAAATTAAACCTGCAGTGAAGATAATGTTCGATGAAAAAAATCTGTTTTGTTCGTATCTCTCTTCAAATACATACACATAAACTGCACATAGAATGGACAATCCTTGGGCAGTCTTCTCTCTCGACGTACTGTTACTTTGAACTAGATGAACCATAGTCACTTGAAGCTACTGGTGCCGTATCTATGTTAGACCAAGAACTTTTCAAACGACCTTCGTATTTCAGGAATTTTTGATATGTCGAATAATTTTGAAAATTTCACCATTTATCTCATCTCTAACAAGTTTGTTGAAATTTTATGGCAATCGATTAGAAAAATTGGGCTGTAAAGGTGAGCACATAAATGAAATGAGATATTCCTTTAACATACCACACAAAATGCCCGAGTATCAAATTCAGCTAAAAAATCGCATCAAAATGCTGCACAATGGGTAGTTTTCATTTGTTATATAATGTAATTGCCAACTGCTTGCAACGTTTTTATACGTCATTGCTTCGTGATGGAAAAACAAGAATTATTTACACACTAAGCATATTTCACTCCACTCGCGTGATTTTCGACTATTTCATCACTGAAATGCTGAAATAATAAGTCATGATCTTAACCTTTAAGTTTGAGCCAAATCGGTTGATAATGATACGTGCTTTAAAGACCTTAGACTTAGCTTGCGAGAGTTCATTAGAATTTTCTAGGGAGACTCTAGCGAATAGTTTCCAGTAATTCACATTGAATTTTGACCAAAAAACTGAAATTTACAATTTAGCACAAAATTGTAACATATGAGCTCTGCTTTTCCGTTTTTCTCCATACATTATTTTTATTTGACAGTCGAAATATTTTTCAGCATTTGGAAACTAATTTTCAATTGTTTAAGCAAGTTTCATTTGTTTAAATATTTCTTCTCATTGAAAGCAACATTTTGACGTTTGATATGACAATTACTCATTGATGAAAAGACTTATATTTAGTTGAAGCTAATTATTTAAACAATTAATTATTATTTACTAGTAACTTTTCTTAGAAGGAGTTACATAACCTCAGTTTTCTTTCAATTTGGTTAACATTTCACTTATTATTAAATGTCTATCTAACTCAGATATTACTACCTAATTATGTGACAAATTCGTATTTGTTAAAATCATCTTTTTTGCTATATAAATTTTCTTCTCAAATAAATATTTTTTTAATAATTTGGTTACAAGTGTCGCTTATTATTAAATATTTAAATGTTCTGCAAATTAAATATATATATATATATATATATATATATATATATATACGTTTAAACGGTTTTATCAGATTGAAAATGAAAAATTAAAAAAATAATTTTTCAGCTTCCAGAGGACCAATACTCATCAGTCTGCGATGTTAATGTAGAGGAAAAAAATTAAGGAAATAATTTCAGGACGACAAAATTTAACGCCATTTTCATATGATCAAATTTTACTAACAAATTTCTATAACCAATGTGAACCATTTTTTCATGAAATATATATTAGTTATCTAACTAATTTGTATAAAATTTAGATGTTGAACAATTAACGATGTGCTTAACCAAATTAAAACAAAAAACCGATTTTTTCATCGCATTTCCATCGAAATGTACAATTAAGCTTTATTGTATTGTTTCAACAATTGGATAATCATTTCAACATGAACTTCGGTTCTTAGCAATGACAAATTACCGCATTACTTACAGCAAAAAATAAATTTCAAGCACTTGTTTTAGAACAAAATAGTTTAAACAAAAAAAAATCATTCAAACAAAAATCAGTCTTCCTAATCAATTTCTAGTGGGACAAAAAGTTATTTGAACGAGTGAAAATTGTTTAAATAATAGTAAATTAGTTTTAAAATGTTCAGAAATATTCAGCTTGTCGGATAAAATTTCTTTTGGAACAAAATGGAAAAGCCGAATTTCTGTTTAACTACACTTGTATCCTATTATTCAGTGATTCATTTATCTTGGAATCATGTTATTTCATTTTTTTGGCGTTTTCATTAAATAAGAAAAGTCGACTGAACAGAGCAAACTAATTATATTTAATATTTATATAATGCACGTTAATACATTGAGTACATTTAAAAAAATTTGGATTTATAATTTAAACGTTCAACATTTTATAGTTTCAAATTGAAACTGTTCAAAATTTTACAATTTCAAATTAAAATACTTCAGAGTTAAATAATTTTAAAACAGGAACGGCTTCAATTGAAATAATTTCATGTTAAGGAACTTAAAAATTATTTGGTTTTCATTTCAATATTTGAAAGTTGCATGCATTTGGATTTAGAATTCAAACGTTCAACATTTTGTCATTCCAAATTAAAACTGTTCAAAATTGTAAATTTTTGAATTGAAATCCTTCATAGCTGAATAATTGTGAAACAGAAAAGGTTAAAATTGGAATAATGTCATGGTAACAAACAAATTAATGAACTTACCTTTCGATATATCTTCGCACGCTTCGTAAAAATATACAGGGGCCTTTCATTTACATTATCCACAGCGATTTGAAATCCAACAAAATTTTTTTTTAATACAATTATCCACATCCGTCCGTCTGTGATACTTTTTTCCAAGAAGGGTAAGTGAGGGGAGTGTGAAGTAGATATAGTAGGGGAGGGAAAGTTTGCGATGAGGTTTCAATGACTTAATGAAGTTTTTTTGTAGGGAAAATAATTTTAAATAATTGAAAAAGAAATTTGAAAGAAATTTTTTTTTTAAATTTCTTTTCTATGCTTCCTTACCCGGAAAGTACTCTTTGCCTTTGGCATTATTTATAAATTAAGTATATCGCTTGAGCTTTTGACTTATTTGAAGACTCATGCGAAAACATGACGCGACGACAAAGGTCTCGAAACAGCGAAATTTCGAGCGGTATTTTCAAATTATCATTGCGCAAATTTCGAGTCTTTTCAGTGAATATGACAAAAATAAATACATTTTTATATTTTTCGATATTACATTCACTAACAATTAGTTGAATTTAAATAATTCTACATAGACAATGTCACCAAATAATTAATGAAAATAATATTTTGTAGTCAAATAACACTACCTGCAAGTTTAATCAAACTAATTTAACTTTAGCTTAGTCACTGAACTGAAAATTAGTTGAATATTCACTGTTTGAGACAGGCAGTAATTTTAAATTTAATGAATTCTAATTTTTAAACTAACTTTGATTTACATAGGGTAACCCGATGTGGCCCCGACCAGGACCACAACAGTAGCCATGATCAGGGCCACATTGAGCTAACCCGATCGGGGCCACGTCGGGAATGAATCGACATAGGGTAGCCCGATGTGGCCCCGACCAGGACAACAACAGTAGCCATGATCAGGGCCGCATTGGGCAAACCCGATCAGGGCCACATCGGGAATCAGGATCAAATTGGGCAATTTCTCCACGGGTTCAACATTAATTCATTTTTTATTCAAGAAAATAAGATATATTTCTATGTAAAATAATATATCGGTTAGGTTCAGTGAACTCTTTCGTTTTTTAATTGAAATTGAAAAATCCAATCGAAATTTCTAGCTAATAATACGGTACCATTTAATTGAATTAAAGAATGAATGAATATAATTCATAACGAACTGTATACACTCTAGCTACCGGTGAAAAATTGTCGATACCGGTAAAAAGAAAATTACCGGTGCCGCCAATTTTTTTGTACTGTTTATTAAAAATGATATTTCAAGCATATCGAAGGGACTCGCAGGCATTTTACCGTAAGATCATGTGATTTAAGAGTTAGTTTGTCAGTTTTTGTCTTTTGACCCTTTAGGTGGAACGTTTCATGTATATATCTGATTATATCACACCTTATCGTCGATTTGCGAATCAATAAATACAATTAACGAATCGTGTGGGGGAAAGTCATCCCGGTCATAATGGTGCCTTCTTGCCCCTACCAGACGTTGGAAAAGGGTAAAGGTTTGATCAACATTATTTCTGTGACTAGTTGCAGGGGTGCCTTCTCATCCCCTAAAAGACCTTAAAAAAGGGTACCGTTTTGAAAAAAATTATTTCTCTGAAAAATAAATTTGGAGAAGCCATATTAGACATTATAACACTGTTAGAAAAATCTCTACTAAATTTAGTATGCATGTAATGGAAGCAAAAATGCACAACATGAAATTAAATTTAGTATACCAGCGTACAGTAAATTTAGTATCTTTATACTGAATTTAGTACACGCGTATACTAAATTTCATATACTTCTATACTAAATTCAGTATGAATATATTTAATTTACTGTACGCTGGTATACTAAATTTAATTTCATGTTATGCATTCTTGCTTCCATTACATGTATACTAAATTTAGTAGAGATTTTTCTAACAGTGAATACTTGACGGGAGTGAATGTCATAAGCAAAAAGATACATATTAATAAAAGATGTCTGGGCATGCTAGATTTATGGTATAATATAATCCCGCCAAGTTGTATAATATCTAAGGTGGCTGTTTCAAATTTGTTTGAAAATGTCTCTAGCGCACCCCATAAAAAAGTTTTATTAGATATTATATTGTGAATATTTTCTCACAAATTACTTGGCCAACTTTGATTTCACAAATTCATGGACTTGTACTTAATAGCTTTTTTGCGTCACAGATGTTTCTAGTGAGATTGAAAACACTTAAAAATATGTTTCAATATTTGTTTTAAAATATTGTTGAATCACCTGCTCGTCAAGACGATGCTTATTTTTTTTAAATTCTTTTGTATTGAAAAAAGTCCTTGACTGATAATATAATTGTAAAGATGAAGCTCATAGCGTTGAAATGAAATTTCACATCGTCCAATCTGATGTTCAAAAAATAAAAATGAATAATTAAAAAGAGTTTGTAAGAGACAAACTTTTTTTAAATATACTTCAAGGAACGACATAATTTCTTCTATATTAATAATTGATTATTTGTTCATAAGGTCATAAAATGTCTCCTGAATACGAATCTTTTCATGTTCACGTTCTTTTCATGAAATTCTAATTCGCTTTTGTTTGAACAGTTATGTTAACAATTTTATTATTAATTAACAAAAAATGTTTATAAAAACATTGTTTGAATTTCTGAGCAAAAATAAAACTTTTCTGATTCTCGCAGTTTTTTTATAGGATAAAACTTTTACAATTTACAGCGTAAAAAAATATAATTTTTTTTTAATTGCCATTTTCAAGAGGAAATTGCCTAGACCTTTTAATTGTTAATAAAAAATCATCTATGTCAACCAGTGTCATAATTTTCCCTAAAACTGTTGCTAAACCTATATCTTACATTATGAACATTGTTTATTGTCCATAAACTCTCTTACTTCATTTTTATAACAATTGTTATAAATAAAAACCCTCTATGAAGACAATTGATTTTTTTAAATTTTCCTATTAATCTTTTACGCACTATAAACAATATATTGTTCACAAATCGACGCTCTTCTACAAGCCAAAATTTTCAAGTTATTAGCGATCAACTTTTTCATCATTGTTTATAATCAGTGTTATTAATGAAAACCTTAAATTGAGAAAATCGCTTTTTTTTTAATTTTCGTAATAATCTTTTGTACAAAATAAAACTTTTCACTCTCGTGATATTTTTTCGTACGCTGAGCCGTTATCAATTCATGACAAATGTCCCCGGTTATTCAGTAAAATCCTTTAAATGCTGTCAAATTATTTGGAAAAATAAAAAATTCTTTGAAAATTTTGTTCTTACTTTATTTCATTTTGAATTTTTCTATAGTAGTAGTAGTATACGATTAAGCCATTTCCCTTTCAGGGTAGGCGTGACACTCCCAACGCTGCTTAACTTCAATGATCGGACGAGAACTGGGGTTTTCAGCGTGGTATGACCGTTGGCCATCAATAAATATGTTAATAAATATAATATCTATAAATTCCTTAAAATTGATCTGAAGCTCTTTGCAAATCCTACAGAGTTTTATTTTATTTACTTATACTTTTTTTCGATGAAATCAAATATTTTTCTTGTTTTATTTGAAAACAAAATTTCACCTAGGAGAAGCTGAATCAGAATCAAATTTAAATTGATCCAAATACTTTTTCTAGTTCTGTTCTTTCTTGTTTTTATTTTAGAGGAAATTGAATTTCAAAACAAATTTGAATCAAATAAATTAATGGAACTTTTAAAAAGTACTCATACAGAAGTTGATCAGTGATGCATTAAATCAAATAATACTGGCAATATTCGAAATTTGACTCACTTATTCGGAGGAAAATAGCTGGGAGGGTGAATTTGGGAGGGTGAATTTGAGACCGACGACTGTCAGTGTTAATATCTTCGAAAGTGACCGACTTGGGAGAGAGAAAGTATTTTCTTTCTATTTTTTCTATTCAAAATGAGAAGAGTCCGGCAGGGAATAGATTCGCCAAATTCTATCTTCCCCAGAGAAGGGGTATAAAAACGGGGAAGGGGCTGGCAAGCGGGAAGTGTTTGTCTGGGGGATGGGTGTCTCCGAAGTTACTCTCCCCTAAAAAAGGGATGTGATAGAAGGGGGGCCTGAGAAGAAGGAAGGATGATCTGGGAGTTGGGTGTCGTCAAAGTAAAAAAAAAATAATAAAAAAATAAAAAACCCCAGAAAAGGGGTATGAAAACGGGCTATGAAAATCGATATCGATTAAAAAGTTGGGAAAGGGAAAGGGTGCTGGCGATAAGTCTCACCAAAGTCACTCACCCCCAGAAAAGGCGTATAAAAACGGTTTATGAAAATCGATATCGAATAAAAAGTTACAGATTCACGTTTCTCACCAAAAATCCTACCGGCTTCCATATTAACATAATATGTGAATTTAAATTAAAAAAATCAATAATTTGAAAATAAAAAATCGATTAATCCGCATTAAAATTTTGTCACAACGGATATCTTACTCTCCCCGAAGGAAATTTTGTTCTGTAGTTTAACTTGTTCTAAGAAATGCAAAAGATTCTAAAATTATCTCATAAAATAAATGAAACTCAAGGGATGAGTGATAAAAAATATATTCATTAATTTCTAAAATCTCTACTGTAGAATGTTACAGTAATAACGGGCGATAGAAGTTTATAATGACTATAGGTTGTAATTACTAGAGCAAAGCATATTGTAATTAATACAATAGCAATTATTTAGCTGCTATTTGTTTTTCAGCCAGAGCAGATTGAATCAGATTATTTGAATGGTTCGTTTATGGCACTAATTGATGTGATTGACCGTAGACGCTTTGTAATAAATGCACTGACATACGGTTAAATTCCGGAAAGGGGAAGCACGTCTGAAGCCAAAGGAGCGGATCTGTCAGTCGTTAAATTGGATCAGGGTGCAGCGAGATGCTCAGTTGATTAATTATTTAAACCAAACTACCACTACATTCGTCGCATCAATTCCATAAGGAGAATGAGGGGATTGCCCTTCGCGATTCGTTTAACTAGGCTAATTTCATTACATTTTATTCAACTTTAATTCAATTAAACAAGACTGGTCAGACAGACTCAAATGGAAGCTTGCGTCAAATCTAAACAAAGGCTCTTTTCTTGTGTAACAATAAAATCAATTATTATTTTATACTAGCAATATTATACCCGCGCTATAGCGCGCGAGAAACATTGCTTTACCGATTAATAATATACAACTACCATAAAACAAGATTACTTCGATGCCAATTTTATATTGTAGAGTTCAATCAATTCAAAAAAATAATAATTTAAGAGGCTTGGTTTTTTTCAAGGAACATTTTTTTTATTTGTTCACAGATGAATGTGGAAAAGGCGTTAAAAAATTGCAAAGTTAACTCAAAAACATACATTTTTAAATAATTTTTCATTCTTTTGGATTTCTCGAGATGCTTTCAAACTTTTTCAAATCGTTTTAAATTCTTTCAACTTCCTTGAAATCTTCTGAAATCCTCCAATTCCAAGATATAGGGTCAACGTAACAATAGTTTTTGGACAAATCCCTCATATTTAAATCGTTGTAGGCACTTATTTTTAACTTTTTTCTGATAAAGATACACATTTTGGGACTCTATATTAATTTATAAAGCTTTCTGCTATCTATTTTCAAGTCAAATTCCATTTTGAAAGAAAAAAATCTGCCCGCTTCGCGGGCACATTCTGATCGCGCGCTTCGCTCACAAGTTTGAGCGCGCATAGGGCGCGCGACTGTTGGATCTCGCGCTTCGCGCTCGATCATATATTTATCTCGCGCTTCGCGCTCGATTATGTATTCACCTCGCGCTACGCGCTCGGGCGTATTTACATCGCCCTTTACGCTCGGCTCCTCTAGATTTTTGAACTTCGTGTTCGACTTGGATGAAAAGAAAAAGTTTGTTTGCAAATATTATAAAATTATCAAAACCTCTACATATTAAGTGATTGTTAAATTTCTTTTTATTTTAGACTTAAAAGGAACTTTATTTACTCAAGGTTCTATCGACCTTAAGGAACACATTCTCATCCAGACACTCGCGCTTCGCGCTCGATATTTGATTTGAAAATCATTTGAACCTTGCGTTTCACGCTCGGTTCTGTGCACCGTATGATAGAAACAAAAAAGTTTGAGCGCACTTACGGTGTGCGATTTGGTCATCGCGCTTCGCGCTCCGAAATACACTGATCGCGCACTTTGCGCTTCGTGTTATATGTTCTTCATATACAAATTACTAAATTTGTATTTGATTTCAAATGAAAAGTAATGATATAATTTAGGCGACAAATTTTATTAGTTAACATTTTATTTTAGCTTGTGCCGTTTATCAAAAAAGTTAATTTTTTACATTCTCATTCTAATGAGAAGGTATTGGTTTTATGTAAAATTTGACATAGTCGGTTTTCATCAAATCTCCACGTTTTGAGACCCCCTGAGCTAGAAAAAACGATTTTTACCAAGGTGTCTGTCTGTCTGTAGTCTGTCTGTCTGTCTGTCAGTCAGTCTGTCTGTCTGTCTGTAGCCACGATAACTTTCGAAAACATGATCAGATTTGATTGAGCTTTGTTACACTTTTTTATGGCCTAAAAAGAAAGAACGAGTTCGTTAACCAGCTATATTGGATGAAAATTCAAAAAGTGAGCACATTTTGAAAATTTTTGAGAC
>CAKNYM010053010.1:38039-96406 GCA_932195095.1 Andricus curvator
TGTGTGTGTGTGTGTGTGTGTGTGTGTGTGTGTGTGTGTGTGTGTGTTTGTGTGTGTAATATATATTCATAGATATTTTTGAGATGAACAAATTGGGTTCTTAACATTAATATTTCCGTATCTTGCATAGTTTGGACGGAAAATATAATTTTATATTTTTATTAACATGCGGAACCCTTTCGTCTTCAAAATGTTTTTGAGGGTTAATATGCCTACAAAAATATAAAATTGCTATATGATAAAAATTTGTTTTCATTTTCACTCGTTTTGAAATGCACGTGTAGATCTGGTCCAGTCCCGTCTTGAAAACATTTTCAAGGAAAGTAAATAAAATTTACCTAGTACCATCACCTAAATGTGGGCCATCATTTCCGTCAACAACGCGATAATAGCTAGTATATTTACAATTGAAACTTCAACACATTCGTCAGTTGCAGTATAAGAATTTCGGTAAAAATCAGTTATCTGTTTATAGCAAAATGAAGATTTTTATTTGGACTCTGGTGTTCACTTTTCTGATAGTTGTCAATTATGTTCGTGAGTATAAAATAATTAAAATAGCTTACATCTGTGTATCGACTATATTCAAAAACTGATTCCTTGTCAAGCATATATTGAACTCAAAATCACATTTCACTGTCAATTGGTTGAAAAATATAGTATTATCATTGTACGTATTCCATCTTGCTGCTTATTTATGTATTTACCGAAAAATGTACCATATTCATTGTTATAAAATAATTTGTTATAAATTATTTTTGAATATTTGTTATGACATATATGTGCTCATTTGTTATAAAAACAGTTTAAATCTAGACTTGTTGTTTTTGAGTGATTTTCTAAACTATTTGAGAAATTTGCATAATCACGTCTTCTATTACATTTTACTTGCGTCTATTTATGACTACAATATAGTTAATAAAATATTTCGGTTATTTTCGTTTGCCATTAGTTTTTTCGTAACAGACATTAAAAACAAATCGTTTAAACAAAAATGGTTTAAACAACAAAATTTGAAACATTTTTATAAAAATAATCTTTTAATTAATCATTTTCAACACGCAACAATAACGTGTGGTTTTTTGTTGTTGAGGATTGAACTATTTTGTTGAAAATTCGTCATTTCTGGCGGAATTTATTGTTGGTTGAAAATTCATTTCTTTGGTTAAAAATTTACCTATTAGGTCGAAAATTCCATCACAATTTCAAATATTTGTTTGATAATTTTTAAAATTTTATTAGAAATTAATCCTTTTTGGTAGAAAATTAACCTTCTTGGTTGAAAATTTATCCTTCTGGCTAAAAATTAATCTCTTCGATTGAAAATTAGAAAATTAAAAACAAACTTAAAATTTAAAAAATTTAATTTTTGGACAAACGGCACAAACTATGAAAAAAATGATTAGGCAAAAGCTGGTCATCCATAAAAGAGCTACAAATTTGTCATTTATAATTTTTTGATAAGACGCGTAGTTTTTGTTTCGATCGTAAAAAATAACATTAAAAATACAAAAATTTAATTTTTTGGAAAACGGCACAAGATACGAAAAAAAATTATTAAATAACAGTTTTTCACTCGAAAAGGGTCTAAAAATTTGTTAAAAAGAATTTTTTGATGGAGCAAGTAGATTTTCTTTTAATCGTAAGAAACAAGATCAAAAACAAAAAAATTGAACTTTTAGAAAAACGACATACGAGACGAAAAAAAAAAGAAAAAACAAATAATTTGGAAAAAGGACACAATCTACAATAACATTTTATTTTACCAAATTTTTCGCCTAAATTATATCATTGAAAATCAACAAATTAAATTTATGGAAAAACGACACGAGTTGCAATAAAATGTTTAATAACAAAATTGTTTTCTTTTTCTCTTATACTATGTGCACTTTTTTTTCAATCATAAAAACAAGACAATGAGAATACGTATGTTTCAATACCAATGCATATTATGAATTGTAATAATATAAATTTATTAAAATTATACATTTTTCGGGGTGGCTGAGAATAAAATGTAATGCCAAATAATTAAAAAATATTAAATTAATTATTATAAATAAAACTTGCACTTTATTTCTCAATATCTGAATACACAATTCCCGGCCGAGGTACATAAATAAATATAATATACATTTCATATAAAAGTGTTGAACACAATGTAGAAAAGTTCAGATTTTGGACGAAATCGAGTGCGAAGCACGAGATACGTGATGAGAATGTGTTCGTTAAAGCCGCAGGAGCTTTAACAAAAGGGAATTCACAATCACCAAATTACAGTTGTTGATGCTTTGACCTTTGAGCTGAAAAGGTCCGTGGCTAAATGTGGGGGAAATACAAAGACCGAGCGCGTAGCGCATGGTAAATACATAATCGAGCGCAAAGCGCGGGATAAATATATATTTTCGAGCGCGAAGCACGAGAACCAAAAGTTGCGTGCTATAGGCGCGCTCAAACTTGTGAGCGAAGCAAGGGGCGCGACGAAGATGTGCCCACTCTGCGGGCACATTTTTTGTTATTTATACCATTCTGAAAATAAATTTTGACGAATTGAGGATAAAATAATTTTTTTTCAGGACAAAATGATAGACTGTTGAATTTTTTGTTCATTATTTATAAGAATGTTCATAACAATATAGTAGTTGACAATATCAGGTCATTTTTCATAATGAATATTATTTTTATAAAATGTTTTCGAATTTTCTCTGTGATTGAGCATTGCAACAAAGTATTTATTTATATATAAATAGTTTATGACAATTAGGTTAAACCTTGAACTAAATATTTTTGTTTATTATATGCAACTGCAGTCCTTAAGATGTATAATGTGTTAATTTAACCTCAGTAACAAATACTTGGTAGGTTATTATTATAAAGTTTATAAAGCATCAAAGTACAGTTATCAGGTCGAAATAGGCTGAAAAGATTCAAAGTAGGGTCAGAATTAAGGGAGAGACAGTAAAGAAAAAAATCATACGACGCATTTTTGGGGAAACGATTTTTTCATTTTTAACAATTAAAAATCTCATTTTTCTCGTAAAAGATGCAAAATATAAGTAGCAGTTCAAAGTTCAAAATTGTTTCTCGGCCTAAAATCTATAATATTATAACCATACTAATTCTTTTGTATTTCAACCAATTTTTCCAAAAAATAAAATAAATCGATGGAAATGTACCAAATAGCTTGTATTTTAACGGGCTTTAACATTTTGTTTTTTCAAATGTTTGCTTTTATTTCAATAACAATGTGAAGAACATATTTAATTAGAATATTAAGGTTCCTGAGCTTTAAAGTAAAGAAAAATTGGATTTTACTTTTGAAATTGAAGAAGCCTCATTTTTTACTATTAAAAATCACATTTTTCTCGAAAGCGGAAAGGGTTGAAAACCTTGTCAGGGTGTCTGACGGACCGGGAAACCGGGAGAAACCGGGAAAACCCCTGCAATTTTATTAGACCATGAAAAAACAGGAAAAACCCGGGGAATTTTATTTAGGACTGGGAGTTTTTTGTATTTTATCGAAAAATCTACTTTTTTCTACTTTATCTTCTTTTTATTTCATTTCTACATTATCCATAGTCGCAAGGTTCCTTCCTATGCTTATCCTAGGTACCGATTTATGTAATTTTTTTCTGTAATTTTTTAATATAAAATCGTTTCCAATAAAAGATTGTTTGCTTAAATCTGCCCGTAATACAAATTCCGTTTACGTTACTTTAAAGAACGCTAAACTGGCTGAAAATAAAAAGGATTTAGAGAAGAAACACGCAAAAAAAAGAAAAGCAGAAGAGGCTTGAAAATCAAAAAAGAAAAATTCTGAAAGTAGCTGCCGAGAAGGCAGAAGTTTTACAAGACAAAATAAATTTGCGATTATATTATATATATATGCACATATAAGTATATTATACTTATAATTTAATTTTTTGATTCTTCAGATTTTAATAGTATTTAAGCAACTACTTGTGATTCTGACTGCATAAAGTAGGAAATATTTATTTGAAGTGTCACGAAAGTTTTAGGATATGTACTTTCGATTAATATTAATCACTCCAGTGTGTGATTAAAAATAAGTTTAGCACGTCTAAATAAATAATTGTTTTCTTTACACTATACATTTTTTCTATGTATATTATGTTAAAATTCCTATTTCTATGCATACGCTGACTTTCAAAAATCACAAAAAGATATCTATAAATAGATCGTGGAAAAAAACTTGACCGGCGAAAAACCAGGAAAAACGATACCTTGGTCTTGCCGATTTTTTCTTAGTGAAAAGTACTAGGGGTGGTTTTTCGGGGTTGTTGAAAAAATCCGAAATCAATCCAGTACTTATTCAGTACGAAAAATTCCAGTACTTTAATTTCGAGGAGCAAGAAAATCAGGAATCTATTATTCGAGTAGCAGTATGATCTAGAACTTAAAATACGAGTAGCAAAAATATCCGATACTTTACTTTATTTTCGAGGAGCAACAAAATCGGGAATCTATTATTCAAGTAGCAGAATAATTTAGGAATTGGAATTCGAGTGGAAAAAAATCCAGTAGGGGAGACTAGTATACAGTAGATAATGAGCCTACAATAGATAATCATTAATTCCAAATACTAATGTATGCCAAATAATACATTTAGTTCAATTATTAGTTAGGATAATATATGTGATAATAAACTAAAATTAACATTTATTATTTCAGGTATATTTATGATTCTAATTAACAATTATCTACTGTAGTGTGGTCTCCCCTACTTTATTTTCGAGGATCAAAAAAATCGAAAATTTATTATTTGAGTAGCAGAATAATCTTGAACTTGAAATGCAAGCAGCAAAAAAATCTGGTACTATATTTTCGAGGAGCCAAAAATTAGAAATCTATTATTCGTGTAGTAGATGAATCTAGAACTTCGAATTCGAGTAGCAAAAAATCCATTACTTCAATTTCAAGGAGCAAAAAAATCGGGAATCTATAATTCGAGTAGCAGAATAGTCTAGAACTTTGAATTCAAGTAGAAAAAATCTAGTCTTTCAATTTTGAGCAGCACAAAAATCGGGAATCTATTATTCGAGCAGCATGAAGATCCGATACTTTATTTTCGAGGATCAACAAAATCAGCAATCTATTATTCGTGTAGCTGAATAATCTAGAACTTGAAATGCGAGCAGCCAAGAAATCCGGGACTTTATTTTCGAGGAGCAACAAAATTGGGAATCTATTAATCGCGTAGCAAAATAATCTGGAACTTCGAATTCGACTAGCAAAAAAATCCGCTACTTTAATTTCGTGGAGCAAAAAAATCGGGAATCTATTATTCGAGTAGCTGAATAATCTGGAACACTCGGAGTTTAAATTCCGTTTTAACATTAATATAATGATTGATGATACTTTCATAATTTGAATAAATATTTCCAGCTAAATTTAGTACATACAAAATTCTTACCTGTAATGATGTACACACTGGTGGTTAATTAATACTTACGAAATAAATTATAGAAGGCATAAATTTCCAACAAGGAATTAGTCAATCTACTTTCAACTACTTTGAACACTTCTCAACAAATAGCCGTTAAAAAATGTTCAGATTATAAGAAATTGTTCGTGTTTTGTACATGAATATACAATTGTACTACCTTTATTAGAACTGAAGATAGTACAGTTGTATATTCATGTACAAAAACAAGCAATCTCTTATATTCTGAAAATTTTTTAACATACCTTTCTTGAGAAAGATCTAAAGTGCAACCATGCATTTTTTCTGATAATTCCTATTATTTTTTCAATAAAAGACTATGCTCCAAAGCTCACTGTCGTTAAAACCTGTCAAATTTCCTTACTTGTCATCAGATTTTCGGGTCTGTAAGCTATAAATTTCTTTTCGGCATATTCGTTTCAGGCTCATTAACGTACAAAATTTAGTACAAAATTGAGCAACTATTTTTTCTTCACTCACTCTTTAAACTTCAAAGCCAGAGGACTCAAATTTTCTCGCCGATAGCAGGTTTTGTCCCTTCTAGGGTAAAGCACCAATCGTTTACGCTGTCCCGGTTGTTTGTACCCTTCTTTAATTTTTTAGAGAATACCTACACATCTTAAGCTTGTTTTTCTTGTATTAATGATATTATATTACATATTGTCATATTATGTATATATATATATATATATATATATATATCTTATACACACACACTAGTTTGGCAGTACAAGTATAATATTCGTCGTAAATTAATTAAGTCAAGTTTAGTTAATATACCAGATAATTTCTTGGAAAATATTATTAGTATGTAGACTTACAATTTAGAACCATTTAATTCATAGTTCTATGTTGATGAATTTTTTAATCTATAAGATAATTAACAACTATATTTTCGTCACAGAAACATCAGTTCATCAAAGGATAACTAACGTGGAAGCTTCACAATCTAACGGAAATCCTTTTCGAAACGATGATTGTCTGGACCAAGTTCACGATGGTGAATTCCATCGTTTTGCAGTTTATAACGAGAGGACCGGGTTTCATCGAGTGACTCTTACTTTTTTAGACAGTAATTTCAATTCTAAAATACAATCTAAAATTAATATTAAAGAATTCAACCCAAAACATCTAGGCATTGTTTACTTATAGCGGAAGCTTTGTCCTTGCAACAATTTCAAATATTTCTCCTTGATGTATGAATTTCTCGAGCTATTCATATTTTTGTACTTTTGTTCTGAACAATTCATAATATTTTCAAACATTTTCATTATTAATTTTAAAAAAATTTGAATCTTATAATGATTATTAAAAAAAATTATAGTAGTTATAAATAATTTCAAATAATAAAAATATATAATTACTGTAATTATTAATAAAAAGTAAGGAGTAAATATAAAATTATATTTAATAAAATAATAAATTTAAATGATTTTTTAAATAATTTCCTCTATGAGGAAACAAATATATTCGCTAATTAATTCTGAGAAAAAAAGTGCTAATTAAATGAGCACCATATACGTATAAATATAAATACAAACAAAGTGGAAACAACCAAAATCCAATTCACAGCTTCTTTCCCAATCATAGAGTGTTTAATGGGCGGTCCACACTAAAAAATATTTTTCTCTTGGAATATGATTTCTTGTTCAGAGATTCGTAAGCATTAGGCTGGTGCAAATTTATACCTGTACAATTCGACTTTCGATTTTTCGTGATCGGGCCCCCCCCCCTCCCCCCAGTTGTTCATTTTCCAATAAAATAAAATCGGTATTTTAGTTTTCCAAATCGTTTAACATTAACCCGTGCCCCCGGTCTTTAAAAATTACCATTTATGAATCGTCAAAGTTTGGTTTTCGGAAATATGGAAAAAGAAGTATTTGTTATTAACATTTGGTAAATTAAAGTTCAGTTACATCTTAAGAAATGTTTCAGAAATAACTTTCACGCAATAACTTTTAATTTTAACCACCCTAACCAAAGACGGTATTTTTTTAACTTTTTCAACAGGAATTATTTTCATTCGATAAGCTTCTAGTTCCCAAGTATTTTTTAACTAATTTTGGATTGTTTAAACCAGTTTGCCTCCTGGAAATCGAGAATAGTTATTATTTTTCGGAATAATTGATGCATTAGATGAATGTCAAGATTAATATTTCTCTTCAAACATATTTGATAATTATTAAAAGAATTTTAATTTGTTTAAACAATTTTTTTCCTTTAAATAGTGAAAATTTATTATTTTCTAGAACTAATGACACAATCAATGAATGTTGAGAGCAATATATTTTCATAACGGTATTTGGCAATTATTTAAACGATTAATAATTGTTTAATTGCACCTTTTTATAGCAAAGGTCGGTTATCATTCAATAGTTTTCTTATCTCGGAATATATACTCTGATTTTTTAAATAGTAATCTTTTTTTTTTTAATTTGTTTGAAGTTGCGTTATATTTTCAGATTGATTTCTTAGAGATAAGAAAATACTGATTAATAAGCGACATGGTATAAGAAATTCAAAAAACCTAGAATTTTCATCATCTTTACTGGGAAAAGAAGCTAGTGATTGTAGTTGTTTGGATAATTGCAAACTGTCTTTCACAAAAAATTATCACCCTTCAAATTTAATTTGACAAAAATCCTAAACAAAAAAATATTACTCTTAACATTCTTTAGTTGGGTCATTGAATTTAGAAAATACTACGTTTTCACTACATGGTATAAAACAAAATTAAGCAAATAAAAATTGTATAAAAAATTTTAAAAATATGTTTAAAAAATAGATTATTTTTTACATTAAAAAATTATATCATTTATTCCAAAGAACAGTAACTTTTCACGATATACTCGGGAAAAGGAAATGTTTAAACAAAGAATAATTTGAAAAAAAAATCAAAATTAGTTAAATAATAATTGGAAACTTGTCATTTATCAAATAAAAATAATTCATGTTGAAAAAATACCGTTTGACATAAAACTGTTATTTTTAATATTTGGTTGCATTTTCTGGGCACAATACAAGTGTATTGAGTGGATTTTATTCCCTAAAAATGTCTTGAAAGTAACTAAGCTTTAATTAACTAAAAGTTAATAACAACTGCTTTTTCCATTTTTTCGAAAAACAAGCTTTTGTCATATAAAACCTCATGTTAGTTTCAAAAGCCCGAGACATGGGTTAATGTTCATTAATTTGAAAAACAAAAATAGGGAATTTCTTTTTCCGGAGAATGAACAAATTGGGAGATCACCAAAATTAAAAGTCGAATTTGTGGACCACCCTATAGTGAGCTACGCTTGAAATAAATAGATCAACCTGGTAAACGAAACATAGTTTCATGACCTTACTAAAAATTTTAGTATGTATAATGGTTATGAAGTAACGAAAAGTTGTTGGAATTCAAAAACAAAATTTAAAATTTAGTTACGTGGAAATTGTTACAAGACTCACACTTCAGTACAGTTTAGTAGCTCTAAGTAATTGAATTTTGCAATCTTCAAAATTATCAATAACTACATATATTTTTCTTATAGAGCGCGACGGTCTAACATATAAAAAGGAATACCCATGTGCTAAAGTGGAACCTATGTTTTTTAAAGGACATTACATTGGGATATATGAAAGGGATAAAGATACTTTCCGCTTTTTCTGACAATAGGTACGTGCAATTCCTTGTCCAGCTGGTAGTTTAAAAACTGAAATAGAATATAAGACAAGTATATTATAGAATTTTGCCAAAAGCTTTCAGTTTTTTCTTAGTTGAGGAGAATTTTAGGTCACTAAAAATGTTCTTCATGCCATTTTAATCAAATATCAAACTTCACGTGCATAATGCCACATTTTAATGTAATCTTTTCTGAAATTATTTATACATTTTTGGGAGCAATATAAAATTTTTCGGGTGCACAAAAAAAAATAATATGTGTCGTTATCAATTAAAATAGCTCTCTTGGTCGATTGTAGTTTCCGATATATTCGCGCCTTTGTTAGCAAGGGTCAAAAACTTTGAATCTGATTTTATGATGGGAAATCATGCTACACTCTATTCTATATCTGCTGATATTATGCTTGTGTTCCAAAAGCGACTGGAAGATCGTTTTTCAACCTATAGGCTTTTTTGGGCCTAAAATGTCGAGAATTTGTCCGGCTACATATATTCTTCTGAACGTAATTTTATACGTACCAAATAAGCTCTTATCTTTCATAATGACACATATATGTATTTTGCACTCCTAGTGTAGTATCACAGAAAAGACAAATGATAGAAGGTGATTCAAGTGAAATTGCTGGCGGTAATCTTGGGGTGCAAAAAAGTAAAGATCAACAAAGGCACACTGAAAGATCAATGAATATTTATTTGACCCTTGCCGATATTCATTTTTTTGCATTCCGAGATTATCCCTAGCATTCTTACCTGAAACGTGATTTACCCTTCGTTTTTTTGTGCTAACATGCTTAGTAGTATTAAATATTATATTTTTACATGTTGATAATAATAAACTTTATTTTTTGTCTCACAGAATCAAGTAAAGAACGGAAGGAAAGATCTTTCAGGCAGAAATAATGAAGATTGACCGTCCACGTCATTGATCCCGGAGATATGTATTATTTATTTGAAGTTGGATAAAAACGTTGCAAACAATTAACAACTACAATTATCCGACGAAGGATCATTTTTATCCGCCTCGTGATGAATTCCTTTTTGAAATCCCATTATAAAAATTTTACACTATCCTCATGATGATTTATGCGCACCATAATAATCTCTTCACATTGTTCAGAACTTAAAAGCATAACTATTTTGTATCAAGACAAAAATTTTATTAACTATTCTACAGGAAATTTTATTTCAAATTGATGCTTTTAGAATCTTTCAGTTGAAGCTTTTTAATTACATTACTGTTTCTAAGGTGTGTTAGCAATTTTCAATCACATTTTTTTCTTTTTTCATAAGAAAATACGCTTTTTCTATTCGGGAATAGAAACAACCCTGAAGGGTACGGTATTTATATGCTTTTCAAATTAAATCGAAAAATCTACGATGTTTCAGAAATGTTGTTTGTTACACATAAGGGTGGGTTATTATTAACGGTTTATTAAATTAATGAATAATTAAATTAAAACTAAATTACATTTTAATCAGTTACATCAAACCTTGAACATAATATATTATGTTTATTGCCGTATCGGAAAATTAAGAAATAAATATTTACTTTATTTGTATATATAATCTATAATAAATTAATATACAAATATATATATATATATGTGTATATGTATATATATTTATATAAAAACTTAAAAAATATATAATTTATTTAATTTATATATAATGAATCATAAAAATAAATTTTAATAAATTAAAAATATATATAATTTATAATTTTTGTAATTTCGCAGGTAATATTCGAAGTTTAGTAATCAGATAAATTTCAATTAAATTAATTAATAAATGATTATGTTAACTGTTTTGTATTCAAAATCTTTGTAGTAAATATTCCATTTGAAATTCATGAAATTTCTAAAATAAGAACTGTAAAAAGCTTGAAAATAAATTTTTTTGTCTTCGGAAGAGGTTTTTTTATTTCTTAACTTAATTCCCGTATTTCACAGCTTAATAAGAATGTGTTGTTTAGATTTGTTACAAACATTCGAGAGTCGATTTTCTCAAAAACATCATTTACAATTTTTTTTAAATAGCTGAAAATATATACTACATAGTGTGTTTCGTTCTGGGTGAACAACTTTTTTACATTCAAAAAATTTATTTTGGAAAAATCGAAAGTATATACCAAAAAGTTTGAGCATCTATAAAAGCGCTACAAAAAACTCCTTCTACTCTTTTCTGATAACTTGCATCGTTTATGACAAAAAAAATCATATGAAAAAATAAATAATTTTCCGACCTCAAAATGGTTTAGCTTGCATGCAAATGATAAGATGCCTGTCTTATATAAGTAGAAACATTACAAAAATATAAGAAATAATAAAAATTTGTGGTTTTCCTGTATATCTTTTTTCGTGTTATCGAAATTCGATGTAAAAAATAAAGAAGATGGTCTGGAATGCCCCACTTTCAAAAATTTTTGTATGTATTTTGTTTACAGCTTATGCTTATATGAGAAAGGTATCCTATCAGTTTTATAACGCCTGAATCATTTTTGAGACCCAAAAACATTTTTTTCTTGAAATATAGTTTTTTATTTTTTCTCGTAAAGGATCCAAAAGATCAAAAGAGAGAAAAAAGAATTGTCTACAGAACTTTCCTGCATGTGTAAACTTTTTGGTATGCTTGAAATATGCTTCTAAAAAACCGGTCATCTGTGCACGTCTTAATTTGGGAAGTGTACTACTGTGCACGGAGCAACTGTGCACGAACCCAACTGTGCACGTCGAGGGTCAGTGGTACAACTGTGTGCGTGCACAGATAGGACACTCCTTACTGTGCACGTTGACATTTGGACGTACACAGATTGTATCCAACTGATGTTAAACGTGCACAGTTAGGAGTGTTCCATCTGTGCTCGTCTAAATGTCAACGTGCACAGTTGGAAGTGTCCCATTTGTGCACATTCACACTTGTGCCAGTGGCCAACAACGTGCACATTTGTACCACCGGCTCTTGACGTGCACACTTTGGCTCGAGCACAGTTGCTTCGTGTACAGTTGTACCGCTTCCAAATTGAGACGTGCACACTTGGAAGTATCCCATTTGTGCACATCGACTTGTAAGTTGAAAATCTGATCGTAATAATTGAGACGTGCACAGTTGGGAGTATCCCATCTGTGCACGTAAACTGTTGGTAGGGTACCATCTGTGCACGTCAAAATGTCGACGTGCACAGGTGGTAATCTCCCATCTGTGCACGCCATGGGCATACGAATAGGTGGGGACTAGCCGCATGCTCCCAAACTACGGTGCAAGGATTGATGCTAAGTTACAGGGGAGAGTCGACTATCTTGGTCTGTGAAAGCATTGGTAGTGAGTGAAAGAATAACAGTCTGTTGTTTCTCTCGCAATACCGATTTAGTACACCAATATGGCAGACCGCCCGCTCCTTACAGCGACAAAGGTCAATACTCATATTTCTCTAGTCCTGAAATTTATGAAACCATGCATAACTTATTTTAAAAAATATATTATTTTTTAGAAATGTTACTAATTGAATTTCGAAGAGACTCACTTCGTCTAAATTTTAAAAATAACTTTTTCAAATTAATCAATTTTCAATGTTCAGGGATGAGGTTTCATAAGTTTTCTAACTAAAAAAAAGTAATTTTGACATTTAGGCGATGTGAGTCTCTTCGAAATTCAATTAGTAACATTTCTAAAAAGAACTATCTAATTCGATCAAGATTTGTGACCTCTAGGTGGTTTTGACCATTCCATCCTCAATGTGCGCCGAGGCACATCGAACTTGTAAGACGACGTTGGAGAGGGTCCAAGGCCTATGCCTTAGTCCCCACCACTATCGTCCCACTTTTTTTGTTACTAATAGCATTCTAATAATAAATTACAACGATTTCAAGGCAAAATAATTTTTTTCTATAACAAACTGATATACAGTTAAATGTGTTTATTGAAATTATTTATAATAATGAAATACAACTTATAATACAATATTTGTGATTCGTATTATACCATTCAGCCATATCCCTTTCCGGGTAAGCGTGACTCACTAAGTGAGGAATGGAGTCACTGATCAATTTCTCTAGCCATCACCCCAGGCGAAAAGCTTCAAAAAAGTCATCATGTAAAGCTCTCCATTCGGGCCCATTAATATCCAAGGTCTTTTGTTTGAGGCGTCATTTACTCCACTAACACTCTTCATCGTGCATTTCTTATAAACGATTTGTCGTGACACTTTCCTGTCCTGGCATACCTCTTTAGCTTCCTTCACGTACATGCGTTTCCCCATGCAAGCTCTTGTGTTTCGATGGCTTTTTATATCTCTTCGAATCAGGCTCTTATTCACAGATCCTAATTATTCTTTCCTCGATCAGCCTCTGGGTACGCTGACATTTACTTTAGCCCGATATACGTGTTTCGTCAGTCCTTCGCCTTTCATTCTCTCAACATGCCCAAACCATCTCAACGAATTTCTTTCATATTTTTCAATCAGTGTCTCCTCTACACCATATTCTTTGAGAATTCTCTTATTATTGACTTTGTCCATTAGCGTTTTACCGCACACATTGGGCAGAAATTTCATGCCAATCACGTTAATTTTACTCTCATCTTTTTCTTGGTAGGTCCAGGTCTCGCTGCCGTACATCCTATCTAACTCTTTATCATTCCGTCCTTAATGAATAGGCTACCAAGATATACGTCATTATCAACTTGTTATATTCTTTCATTGTTAAGGACAATGTTGCATATTGTTTACTCACCCTTTCCTTTGAACACCATAATTTTTGTTTTATTCACGTTAATTTTAAGGCCCATGTTCTTCATGCTTGTATTCAGTTTGCTCAGCATTCTTTGCAAGTCTTCGATTGACTCTGCCACAACAACTTTATTATCTGCGAACGCTGACCCACCACCCTCACTTTCCTGAGATCCACACCTTCCTCGTCGAGAAGGTAGAAATAGAAATGCCTTCGTTTACGAGCTTCGTATAGGAATACACTAATCAAATCTCGTTTTTCAGATTTCAGATAATTCTTTGCTCACCACAAATAAAAATAAGGAAACGTGTTTTGCGGCAGCGGCTATATTTCCCCCAGTTTTCAAAATTGAAAGAAGTACCCACAAATATATATATAGTAGTAGATTAGTAGATCACATGTGGTCCATTTTAATAAAATTTGATCAACATTGCTACAAAAAAATCTTTAAATTGCCTTGAAATAACTAGATATAACCCCTTAATACCGACAACAGCTTTTGACATAAATTTTTGTTACTGATTCGTATTTCTGTATGATTGTTATGTAATGATTAATTTTAAAATGTCTTTTCTTCATGTAATGTACTAAAAAGAAGAATTAGATACATACTCACGAAAAGTAGAGCTGAATAGAAAAAGTGATCGAAAGAAGCTCACCTGTAACAAAAAAGGAGTTTGAATTTTAAAATACATTCATTACGTGTGAATACAATTAAATTTTTGTACATAATATTTTAAACATTCTGAAAAAAATGTACAGGCATCAGCGTTTCAAATAAGCAATCTGATTAAAATCGCAAAAGGAGCATAAAAGCTCTTTTTAAACACTCCCCCCCCCACCTCTTTTAAAAACGATAGATAAAATATGGACGGCCTCTAAAGGACAAGCCCGCTAAAAGTTATTTTTTTTTTATCAAGTCGCCACTAACACTTCTGCATACAATAACAGGTCTTCGAGATACCTTTTGTTTAGAAGGTAAAAAGTCCCCTGAATACAAAAATCAAATCAAGCAAATGATTTTTCATTAAAATTGATATATGTAGTACATAGTTGTATCACAGAATCTATTCCTCAGAAAAATGTAATACATGTACATTATCTATATCAAAATTGGATATCTTAAAAGCAAAAAGAAATATTTCGATCGAATTAATACTTCTCTCCGTGAATTGTTATTAAAAAATTGCGATTTTCAGGAGATCATCGTCTAGACTTTTCATTTGTTAATAAAAAATTATCCAGGTCAGCTAGTATCATGATTTTCCCTAAAACTGTTGAAAAACCTACACCTACCATTATTAACATTGTTAATGGTTCATATACTCTCTTACTTTTTTTGTATTACAATTGTTATTAATAAGACCCTAGATTAACAGAATTGATTGTTTGTAACTTTTTTTTAAATAATCTTTGAAACAAAATAAAAATTTTCACTCTCATGATATTTTCTCGTACGACCATCCATTATTTATTCACGGCTTTATTTTTTATTGGATAAGTTGTCCTTAAAGCAAGCAATCCCGACGCAACTGGAACAGGTACGTCATCCACTTCTGCTTCTTCTGTTCTAGAAGGCAAGCAAGAGCGGGAAATTTACGCGAGATAACATCGTGCAACACTGTTCCTGGGAGTCAGGTATGTAGCCGCAGATAACCTTACGCGGCAGACGGGACAGTTGGACATGAAGGTTTCACCTCTGGATACTTTTCTAGAGCTACCAATCTTTGTAGAATGTTATGAGGAACAGTGTTGACGGAACAGATGAAGTGATCCCAGAAGAACAGCCTTTTGCATCCGGTTCGCGATGACATGAGCTTGACGCTGGCAAGCCGGAATCTTGTTGAGTTAGCTCAGAAATGAAGCTTTCATACCTTCAAGGCAGCTGATTATGAGAACTACAAGATGGACTTTGTAGCATTACCATCGGCTGGTGCCGAGAATTCAATCACGTAAATGATCTTGATCTTCAGATCTTGGAGGACAATATCAGGATTCGTAGCACTGATACGTTGAGTGGTAGAGAATGAGAAATTCCAGTAGATCTTACACTGATCATTTTCCACAACGGACTCGAGTTCCCCCTGGGCGTATGGCAAGACGGGCAATAGATCAACACCATAGACGTGCCTAAGATGGTAATATAACACTTTTAGAGCCGCATTTTTTCTATCTATGTACCCGTAGCGTGCATATTTTGAGCATCCACTAAGACCCATTCGAACTGTTTCTGGCTCTTGCTTGCACGCTCGGCAGTTGGTATCGCCTACAGGGACATTCATTATTCGCTTGCGGTAAACTAAGGTGTCTATAACGCCGTCTTTACAGGCAGAAATAAATCCCTTAGTCTCCGATTTCAATCCAGCAGACTTGAGAAACATGTTGGACAGACCCATCGAGAGCTCTCCTCTACGTATGATGCCGTAGAATTAACCATGAAGGGGCGTGTCAGCATGTTCTCTTAGTAGAAGCGTATGTTCTGCTTCCTGTACACGACTTTTGAGCACCAAAGGTGTTAGTGATGCTAGGCCATGTGTAGTGTCGCTGGAATCAAATGGGAGGCCAAGCTCCTCTGCGGCCCTATCTTCGGCACGGTATGGAAACGCCAAAGCAATTTAGAACTGAGCAGGCTATAGCCAGAACCGTTCTTCGATGAAGACACTCTAAGCTTAGGAAGCCTTTACCCATTTTATCTCGAGGGAGGTATATTTGAGGTACGGAAGATCTAGCATGATGACTTCGATCGACTGTCATTATCTTGCGTGTGCTTCGGTCATGTTGTTTCAACTCATCGACGTTAAATTGTACTGCACCAAACGTGTAGAGCAGTATAGGAACGGCCAGCATATTGTTCGCCTGAATCCTATTCTTTCCCGATAATTCGGAAGCCCAAATTTTTCTGAGAATTTGGCGATACCTTTTTCCAAGGGCCGTTTTTAACACACGCACATTTTGGGTTTCCGCTTGCGTTATTTGAAGATATGTATATATTTCTCCAATACCAAGATGTTGAATATTATTTCCGCCTGTAAGTTAAACATCCTGATCGTCACGCGATTATGTAGTTTCTAGTCTTCCTTGGTGTAGGTGGACACAGGCACACTTGTCCAGTCCGAAGCTGATGCCAATCGCTTTAGAGTACCTATTTATCGCCTCCAAAAGGATGTTAAGGTCCTCTTTCGATGAAGCAAAGAGTTTAAGGTCGTCCATGTATAAGAGGTGGTCGACCTTATATTTTCTGCTGTTCGGCGGGCACATAGGCAACCAGAGCTTTTGCCTCGGAGCACAATAGATAGAGGCAAAAGGGAGATGCCGAAAAGTATCGGACTTAGAGAGTCTCCTTGAAATACCCCCCTCTTACATGTGATAAAGCTTGTAGTCACTTGTCTTTTGTCAGATGTTATGACAAATCTCGTCCGCCACAAGAGCATAAGCTCTTTTATGCATCTCATTATTTTTGGATTCACCTCCAGGCACTCAAGGAGCTTAATAATAAGCTCATGGTTCGTGTTATCGAATGCCTTGCGGTAGTCAATCCAGGCCTAAGGCAGATTGCGTCGATACCTGATCGAGTCCTGGGCAATACAACTGTCTACTAACAGGTTCTCCCTGTAACCTGCCAGCCCTCTCTTGCATCCACGTAGTTCAACTATTGCACTCCATACCAGCTCGATAGATGTTAATATCCTCTCTTTGAGGATGCCAGTGAATAGCTTGTAGCTGGTGTTCGAACAAGCTATGGGCCTGTAGTTCTTTGGAATTGACAAATCTCCGGTCTTAAGGATCAATACCGTGCGTCCTTCTACTAGCCACTGCGGGACAGGTTGTTTTCCGTTCAAGAAATTAGTAAATATACGAAGTAGATATCGGTGCGTAGAAGTAAACTTCTTCCACCAAAAGTTGTTTATTTTATCTGGCCCTGGCGCTGAAAAGTTCTTAGTTCTAGCGATAACCTTCTTCACTTCTTCAGCAGTAACTAGTGGACAATCTTCCTCTGGACCTTGTAGACTGGACTCATTATGAGAAGTTTTAGGCTCCGGAAGCTACGATCATGGTTCCTTCAAGAAACCAATCCCGACGCAACTGGAACGTGTACGTCATCCGCTTCTGCTCCTTCTGTCCTAGAAGGTAAGCAAGAGCGGGAAATTCACGCTAGATAACATCGGGCAACTTTGTTCCTTGGAGTCAGGTCTCTAGCCGCGGATAACCTTACGCGGCAGACGGTACAGTTGGAGATGAAGTTTTTACCTCTGGATACTTCTTCAGAGCTACCAATCTTTGTAGAATGTTATGAGGAACAGTGTTGACGGACCAGATGAAGTGATCCCAGAAGAACCGCCTTTTGCATCCGGTTTGCGATGGAATTACCCTGATGCTGGAAAGCCGGAATCTTGTTGAGTTGGCTAATGAATGAAGCTTTTATACCTACAAGACAGACGATTGTGAGAACTACAAGATGGACTTTGTAGCCTTGGTACAGCCTGCTCAGCTCGAAAAGAAGTGCTTGATATTTCGCCCGTTTTTCTTCCTCCTTTGCCGTGATATTACCATCGGCTGGTGCCGAGAATTCAATCACGTAAATGATCTTGTTCTGCAGATCTTGGAGGACAATATCAGGCTTCGTAGCACTGATACGTTGATTGTTGGAGAATGAGAAATTCCAGTAGATCTTACACTGATCATTCTCCACAACGGACTCGAGTTCCCCCTGGGCGTATGGCAAGACGGGCAATAGATCAACACTATAGAAGGGCCTAAGATGGTAATATAACACTTTTAGAGCCGCATTGTGTCTCTCTATGTACCCGTAGCGTGCATATTTTGAGCATCCACTGAGAAGATGTCCAAGTGTTTCTGGCTCTTGCTTGCACGCTCGGCGGTAAACTAAGGTGTAAGTGTGAGGCTAGTCAGTCTACGCCCAGGTTACCCTCACTTCTAAAGTATCATTTACGTCTTTTAGTATGAGTACATATACCGCCAGACGACTTCATTTCACTGGGTATGGGCCTATGCAAACTGTTGTTTTACTAATATGGGCTTAGTATCGCTTTATTAGACTCCATTAGAAGTTCTCGCATTTTCCTGGACATTTTAGCAGGGGAGAGAAGAACTGCAGGAAACCACCTCTTTTGAGTTCAGCCGGTTTGCGACAGTCCAGTTTAAAGGCAGACATTCAACCCTACCCATTGAATACACATAATCATCCTCGGCTTCAAACGTCCCGCTCGACATTATAGTTAAAACGCATCGAATACACAACCCAGTCGTACGTCGCAGATGGTCACCCATCCGAGTGCTATCCGCGCTCGTATTGGCCTGATATCTGGACTCTCCCCAATTCAAGAGAAAATTGATTTTTTGTTATGTTGTATGCCAACGTTGCGTTTGTTTATAAACATTTTATAATATATTCATCACTAGGAAACAGAACTTTAAAAAAATTAAGCTCGTTACAATCATTTGAGCGAAATTCGACTGGACTTTTTATTCTTATTTCACTATTATTACTCCATTGAGTTTGATATATACTTTCCAGGGATACCGTAATATGAAGAAGTTTCAATACAACCCGTGTAGAAAACAAATCAGAGATCCGACTAAGACCCGACCGGATAGCCCCAGTTTTAACCAGATGTGGGCCAGTGAAACTGACAGGTATCCGACTAAATACCTCACGGTAAACTGGTCGGATTCTGGCCTAATTTCCGACTGGGACCCGGTCGGGCAATCCGGTCACAGAAGGATTAAAAATTTTTTTTTCAGGCGAGAAATTGGTAACTTGATTTGATCTTTCAGGCTCATCGTGAAGAATACTGTCAACTTTAAAAGTCAAAGCAAGTTAACAACTTCTCACCTCGAGATTTGAGAAAAGTTTTAATCATAGTTGCTTGATTTTTCTAGCAATTTCGGATACCACTTGATGATTTGAATTCAGGGAGGAAGAAAGGATTAAATGAATGTACAGAACTATATACTTTATTCTAAAATATTAATTATCCACGCACTAAGTTGTTCACTTATGATTTAAAACTGATAACTGAAATTAGGTTGATTTTAATTGTGGCTGGCCAGGAATGGCGGTTAATTTGATAATGTAATGTCTAAAAACTGTCCGAAATTCGAGAAAATTATAAAAAGTGTAAGAATTCTGTTTTTGAACTTTGCAGAATCGATAACAGTTTTATCTAATAAGTTAATACCCTAGATAAATGAAATGTTGTTTGTTTGGAAAATTCAAAAAAGCTAGTTTCTGTTAACTAACTTCATAAATTTTTAAATTATACTTTGCAAATAATAATTCATCTAGCATCCGTTAGTAAGCCCTCGATCATGCCATGCCTCTTGAAAAATTTGTGATTTTTATTCAAAAAGTATACCGACTAGTGTTCGGTCAGCTCATAACCAGTTCTTGACCATGAAACCTAACCAGAGGTAGCCCGGTCGGGAAACGCCTAGAAACCTTCTTGTATTAGAGACAACCGGGACCATTTTTGTACGAGAATAGACAGTGAGTTTAATACTGAAAAAACCGCTTATCATTGCGAAATCATATTTTTTGATAACTTGAAAATTGTGGCTTATAGGGGAGCAGAGATTTATTAAACATATATTGATCATAAGGCTGTGACTAAATACTGGCAAACATATATGTAATAATTATAAAAAGATTATAGAAATGGAAAACGTGAAAAATATAAATGTTCAATAAAATAACACGATGGTGTAACATTTTCAACATTATTCAAACAATAAGGTCATATTGTGACATCATAAACGTGACGTAGCCTATCTACAATTTGAAAACATTGCTTTCTGACTGTTTTAACGAAGTTAATTGCAATTATTCAGCATACTTTGTAAAAATGATTTGCCTCGAATAAGGATGAAATTGAGTATCTAAGGAAGTTTATTTTCATTCTATAGCTTTTTTTCTCAAGCAAAAGATACTTTATTGCCTCTCTGAGGATTTTGGAACAAGTTTTGAGGACCGGAAATTTAAAAATAAATCTCAAACATCCTGAATTGTGTTCAGAAATTCAGAACTGAGAACTGTAATTTAGGAATCGGGATCCACGATGAATATTTCTAGCCTCTTTCCCGACTGAGTCGGGTCTAATTCCTAAACTGTAGGTAGCCACTGCAGGCTACCACTGCAGGCAGCACTCTCCTTCTGGATAGAGCGCTGGGCGCACAGTACTCTTCTAGCAAAATTCATCTTGGATCCGATTTGCTCGAAATATATGACTCAGCCCCTATTTTTACCAATCCCTTGGTAAAAATATATAAACTTATTCAGGTCTGCATATAGCAATTCAAGAAAGGTTATGAAAAATGGGAAACGTGAAGAAAACAAATTTTTATAAAATAACGCGATGGTGTAATATTTTTCATTCTATTGAAACAATTGAAAGGCCCTATTCTGAAATTTTAGACGTGACCTAGCATGTTTACATTTCTAAAATATTTCCTGCTGATTGCTTGCACTAAGTTAAAGAAAATAGGATTATTTTTACATTTTAATCAGAGAAGGTATTAGATATGTTTAAAATTTGACCACCTTCGTTTTTATCAAATGTCCACGTTTTGAGACATTCTGAACCCAAAAAACATGTTTTCGCGAATGTGTCTGCCTGTCTGTATGTATGTGTGTTTATGTATGTATGTAGATTTTTATATTTTAGCACGAATACTTTCGAAAGAATTGACAGATTGGGTTGGGCTTTGGTATACTCTTCAAGTGTCCTGAAATGAAGGTCAAGCTTGTTAGCCAGTCATGTTGGATGAAAATTCAAAAAGTGAGCGCTTTTTCAAAACGTTTGAGACCACTTTTTTTAAAGTTCTACAATATTGTAAGAAGACTTTTTTTAATTTTCTCGAAAAATCGAAAATTCAAATTTTTATCGTACAAAAAAATAATGACAAATAAAAAATTCAATTTTGCGGTCATACTATACAAGATACGAAAGAAGATGAATCAACAAAAATTGTGCACTCAAAAAAAAATCTAAAAATTTGTTATGAGTCACTTTTTTATGGGACGTGTAGTTTTTGTTTCGTTTGTGAAAAACTGATTTGAGAATGAAATAAATTAAATTTTTGGACAAACGACACAAACCATGAAAAAAATTAATAGACAAAAGTTATTCACTCAGAAAAGAGCTACACATTTTTCATCAATCATTTTTTAATAAGATGTGTAATTTTTGTTTCAATCGTGAAAAACAACATTAACAATAAAAAAAATTGTGGAAAAACGACGCAAGGTACCAAAAAAGATGAATAGACCAAAGTTGTTCAACCAAAAAAGATCTACAAATTTTTTATAAAATTTTGTTGCAAATCGTAAAAAATAACATTGAGCATAAACAAATTGAATTTATGGAAAATCGACACAAGTTGCAATAAAATGCATAATAACAAAATTGTTTTCTATAGGATGCGCACTTTTTTAAATTAAAAAAAAAAAAACAAGAAAAATACGTCTCTTTTTAATATAAATGCATATTATGAATTGTAATAATATAAATTTATTGAAATGATATAAAATTTCCACGGTAGCTGAACATAAAATTAAATAAAAAATCAGGAACAAATATAAAGTAATCATGATAAATACAATTCGTACTTTATTTTGCAATATCTAAATAAGCAATCACAGGCCGACGTACGGAAATAAATGTAATATACATTTGATATAATAATGTGGAACATATAATGTGGAAAATTTTGCATTTTGTTCGAAATCGAGTGCGAAGCATGAGGTACGTGATGAGAATGTATTCGTTAAAGCCGAAGGAGCTTCAGTAAAAGAGAATTCACAATCACCAAATTACAGTTGTCTTTTTTTTATTACAGGTCTACTTTGACCTTCAATTTTAAAAGGTCTGTGCACAAATTTGGAGGAAATACAAAGACCGAGCGCGTAGCGCGAAGTAAATACAGTATCAAGCACAAGATAAATATACTATCGAGCACGAAGCGCGAGAACCAACAGTCGCGCTGGATTTATAAAAATTATATTGTTCACCGGCAACGGCCATACCACGCTGGAAACACCAGTTCCCGTTAGATCACTGAAGTTAAGCAGTGTTGGGCGCGGTTAGTACTTGGATGGGTGACCGTCTGATACTACCCGAATCGGGTAGTGTCACGCTTACCCCTTGAGGCTCGCCGAAAGGGAAATGGCTTAATGGTATATATATATATATATATATATATATATATATATATATATATATATATATATATTGTTCACCATTTTTCGAAAGACCATGACAGTTTGTAGATTTGAGAGATATTCTAACTTAAATTCTTAAATTCGACCATGGTGAAAATTCGTTCTCAATGTCGCTCGTTTCCAACCGGCACGTGTAGATGGAATCCACGCCTGACTCTATAAACATTTTCAAGGAAAGTAAAAAATGTCTTACTTTGTATCACTAAAGATACGCTTTACGTAATGCCTTACTTTTTGAACTCCCTTCCACCGCCTAAATGTAGACCGCCATTTTGTCAATAATAAGATAATGGCTAGTATGTATATATAAAAGTAGAAGATATTTAAGATCTTATCAGAAAGCTCAATAAATTCTTTACAAATAAGTTCTCTGTCTAGAAAAATGAGGCTTTTCATTCTTTTTCTGCTCTTCACTTTCCTGATAATGCTGGACTCTGTGCGTAAGTGAAATATAATAACGAATGAATCCTATTTTAAAATATCTATCATTCATATATGAATTATGTATTAAAAAATTCGTGTTTCATTTGAAAACAGTTGAAACATATGCTACCATCATTCTACGTACTTCATTTAGCTGCGTAATTATGCTTTTACAGAAAGAATTTTCTTAAGGATATTCTTAAGTGGCCTTTATACCTACGTATAGGAAAAAATTCCCAGAATATTCATGCTGTAATACAAAATTTGCAAAAATATGGTACTTTTGGAAATGTAGTTATAAAAAACTGTTTGAATTTCAACTCGAATCCCTTCTATTTTCCATCCTCCCCTCTTTCAATGAAGCGGAATTGTTTCCGAAATATGTTTGAAAAATTTTACACGCACCGAACAAAACAGAGAAAAAAACTGGATTAACATTTGCTGCGTCTTATTTATTCATATTTCACCTCCAACTGTTGCCGAGCCAACTTCATACTACTTCATGATATTAAATATCTCAATTTACATACTTTTTAGCTAAAAGATATTGCGTCCCAATTGACTCAAAAAAGTCCATATTTTTCGTAGGAATCTTCGCATGCCCATAGAGTCATTTCTTATTATCAACTGACATTATGATTACATTGAGGACACCTTTATTTCTAACAAATAATTTTGCGGTTCTTTGAAGAAATGCGCTAATAAAAAATCCTATATATTTATTCTTATAGTATCAATTGGCCCACTCCCAAATGGTAATCAGCGAGATGCAGCAACTTCATCAACGCCACATTCAAGTCAAAATAATGATAATATAGTGTACTTTGATGGACGTCCTTACCATATAGTCCATGATGGGGTGAATTATCGGCTATCATTAATTGGTCCTGAAAGGGGTAAATTAGAAAATAAAATATAAATTTCAACAAATATTAGAGAATTTTGATTAAGATGTCTAGGTTTTATCCTCTCTAGAGTAAAACATCAGTCGTTGACACTGTCCCGTTTATTGGCATGCTTCTTTAATTTTTCAGAGAATACACATGTCAATCTTGTTTTCTTGTGATAATTAAATTCCATTATCATTTTTACACACACACACACACACACACACACACACACACACACACACACACACACACATATATATATATATATATATATATATATACATTTGAAAAAAAACAGTTCAAACAGCCACCGCAGTGTCCCATTGGGAGCAAATGCCATCTATGAAAATGATACAGCTCCCAATGGAACCATCGTAAATCACCTCGTTTGGCAGTGCAATTATAATTTTATCGTAAAGTAATTAAATTAATTTTGGTTAATAGACCAGGCAATTTTTCGGTCTCATTTCGGCATCATTACACTCACAATTTAGTACACTTTAATTTATAGTTCAGACTTAATGAATTCTTTAATCTATATGAAATAGTTAATAACTATATTTTCCTTACAGTACCAATTCCTGACCAAGTACATCGTTGGGAACATGAACATCTTCCGCCAGTCGATATTAAGGAAGGTGATGTACTGTACCATATTTACAACGATAAATTACGCCCTTTTGCAGTTATTCAACAGGGAGATATTCATCGAGTACATGAAACTTCTGTCGACGGTAATTTTAAAACTGAAATACAATCTAAAACAAATAGTAGAAAATTCTGCCTAAAACATCTAGGTATTGCTTCCTCATAGAGAAAGCTTTATAGTCGTAATAATTTCAAATATTTACAAAATTGATGTGGATGTGGGTTTCGCTATTTTTTATGATAACTTTTAGACGGCTGTAGACAAATAGATGAAATTCAGGAGGACTTTTTCCAGCACAAATATCTCCAAATTGATACACGGTCTTCTTGAAATATCAAATAAATTATTTTTTAACACTTTAAAATGTTTTACAAACGTATTTTTCGAGTAAAATTTTTTGCATTGCCATAATTCAAACTTAATGTAACAATATAAAAGGTTCCTTGGCTCGTGACGAATCGATTGACGTGTGTGTGATTTATATTAAAAAACGTTCTCACTGGCCTAATTCAATCTTGATTAAAGGATAAAAATGACTCCTTAATTCAAGTAGAATTAATTGACCGCTAATATTAATACATTTTTTATAAGCAGTAAAAAAGTTATGCTTATTTATAAAACCTGAAAAACTTGTTTGTTTCTGTACAGTAAAAATTTGGTTATAAATAACCTAATTCAAAGTTGGTGCAAGAATAGAAAAGTCTCCTTGATGGAGGAATTCCTTGACCTATTTGTATGTTTGCATTTTTATAGTGGGCACCCCCCAATATTTTGTAATCTTTTAATTATTAATTTAAAAAAGGTTTTACACACTTATAATGCTTTCTCTATGAGGAAGCAAATATCTTTGCTAATTATTTGTATTGAGAAAATGAGGTACTCATCAAATCAGCACTATATAAATAAAAACAAAGTAGAAAGAAACAAAATCCAATTTACAGCTTTTTTTCCTAATTATAGTATTTCATGGGAAAATCCACACTGAAAAATACATTTTTTTTGGAACATGATTCCTTAATTGTAAGCTTATGGTGGCCCAAATTTATACCTGTATAATTCAACCTTTATATTAATTCTTTATTTTTGTGTTTCGAATCGGTCATCATTAACCCGTACCCCCAGGCTTTTCAAATTACCATATTTTAATGGGAAAAGCTCAGTTTTCGCAAATGTGGAAATAAGAAGTATATTTGTTATTAACTTTTGGCAAATGAAAGATTAGTCACTCTCAAAGAATATTCAGGAAATAACTATGACGCAGTAAGTGACAAGTTTACGAATATTTTGTTAACTAATTTTAAATTTTGTGAATACTTATTATTTACTTGAACAATTTTTTTTCTGTAAATCATGAAAAGTTATTATTTTTCGGGATGAATGATGCAGTGGATGAATGTGAAAATTAATATTTTTTTAACAAATGTAGTAATTATTTGAACAATTTTTATTTCTTTAAACCACTTTTTCTCCTGTATGTCATGAAACTTATCATTTTCTACTGGAATTACTGACATAATTACGAATGTTAAGGGTAATATATTTTATAACGATATTTGGCAATTATTTAAATAATTTTTATTTGTTTAAAATATTTATAATTTTGTTGAGATAGAAAAATTACTAAATAATAAGCAACATAGTATGAGAGATTCAAAAAACCTAAAATTTTGTTCCATCTGTTCTATGAAAACAGCAAGTGATTTTAATTATTTATATAATTGCAAACTGTCTTTCACAAAAAATATAACTCTTAAAATTCATTAACAGCGACATTATTTCCAGAAAGTAATAAATTTTTACGATCAAGTGGTTGGGCAGAAATGATACAATTAGATAATCCTTTAAACAATTGCAAATGTTCTAAACAAAAAATATTAGTTTTTACATTTATCAACTATATCATGTATCCTGAAAAATAGCAACTTTTCACAATTTATTAATGAGAAACACGGTTTGATTAAATAATAATTGTTTGAAAAATTGAAAATGAGTTAAAAAATAATTGGAAGCATGTTATTCATCGAATAAAAATAATTAATGTGGAAAAAATACCGTTTGAGATAAAACTGCTATTTTTTATTTTTGTAGGCATTTTCTGGGCACAATGTAAGGGGTTTAGAGTTTCAAGTTAGATTTTTAAGTGTAGGTTTAAGTTATTGAGTTTATCTTATTGCTTGATTATTCTTTATGTGAGTAAACTTTAATTTACAAAAAGTTAATAACTCGTACTTCTTTTTCCATTTTTATGAAAAGTGAGCTTTTATCATTTGAAACCTCATGTTCATTTCAAAAGCCTGGGAGTACGGGTTAATGATAACCGATTTGAAAATCAAACACAGGGAATTTCTTTTTTCGGAAAACGAACAAATTGGGGTGATCACCAAAAATCCAAAAACCCACACCATAGGAAGCATACAGTTGGTTCAATTAGATCAAGCTGGATGACGAAACGTTTCCCATAGTTTCTTATCATAATTTTATAGTTCCTTACCAAAAAAATTAGTACATATAATGATGATGAACTTACGAAACGTTGTTGGAATTCAGAAACATAATTTAAAATTTAATTTGTTGGAAATTATTAGAAGACTCACACTCTTGTATAGCTCAGTAGTTCTAACTTAATGAATTCTGTAATCTTCAAAATTATTAATAACTGTACATATTTTTCTTATAGCGAGGGGTCAACGATGGGTCGTGGATGTGCCCATTAATAATGGTGAAACAATATACCATAATAGATATCCTGTTGCGATATATGAAAATGGGATTTTTCATTTTCGAAACTAGGCACATGCAGTTCCTCGTCCAGCTGGTAATTTTTTAAACTAAAATACAATCTGAAACTAATTATTAAGACATAACTTTTTTGGAACAATATCAAATATTTTGAGCGCAAAAAAAAATCATAATATGTATCGTTATCTATAAAAAAAGGTCCACTTGGTCGATTCTAGTTCCCAATACATTCGATTCTTTGTGAACAAGGGTGAAAATCCCGATTCTGAGTTAATGATGAAAAATCATACTTCAATCGATGCTCTATCTGGTGATATTATACTTATATCCCAGAAGTGACAGAAAGTATGTTTCAAGAGAAAATATGGCACGCATGAGAATGGTACTGACCAATTTAAATGCGTTTTTCATGAAAGGTTGTTTTTTTTTTGAAGTTCTAAATTTAAAAATTATCTGGTGCCTCTTCTTTCAACCTTTTTTCGAGACTTTTTTCTGGGCCTAAAATTTCGAGAATTTATCCTGCTATTTTTCTATATGTAATTTTACACTGGCCAAATAGGATCTTTTCTTTGAGAATGACATATATTTGGCACCCCTAGTCTTGTCTTACAGAAAAAAAAACAAATGGTAAAAAGTGATTCAAGTAAAATTTCTGGGGCTAATCTGGGAATGAAAAAAAATAAAGATCAACAAGGGTTCAATGAAAGATCACCAATTTGTTACTTTACCCTTACCGAGCTTAATTTTTTTTTTCATTCCGAGATTATCCTCAGTATTTTTACTAAAACGTGTTTAACCGTTTTCTTTTGTGCTAACCTACTTAGGATTTTTAAATATTATAGTTTCAAATGTTGAAAATAATAAACGTTACACTTTTTTCTTACAGAAACAAGTAAAGAACCACAGGAAAGATCTTTCCTTTCGTCTATATCAGACAAACTGAAATATTGCTAGTGTCCCCCTCCGAACAGGCAGAAATAATGAAGGTCAACCTTGCATGCCATTGACAATATAATGAGAAAGATGTCACATACAAAGATTGACAGAAAATCAGAAATGATGAAACAATGTGAAACCAGGAAAATAAGTGAATGATTTAGCATGAACACGAATTTCTTTTTGACAATCACGTATTTCTCTTCTAAATTTAACACGTACACTTGAGTTGCAATGAAAAAAGTTCTTTTAAAAAACAACCCCTAGAAAACAGTCTTTATGGAACAAAAAATAAATTCCTGAGCTCTTGACATTTTTCAAAAATGAATTGCAGAACTGTTTTGTATCCAACACAATTTTGAGTAACTACTCTACCGGAAATTCATCAAATTTTTATATTAAAAAGTGCAAAGAGCTGGATAATTCATTTTTTGTTCTTATGGGGAGTGATTTTATATTTTGAACGCTTACTTTTTAACTCTTTTGAATACAACTTTTTTATTTCATTATTTTTTCTAAGGCTTGTTGGCGATTTTCAATCACAAAAAAAATATTTTTTATTTGGTAATATCCCGCGTGAAAAAGGTTCAATGAGTGAACCATGGCTCAACATTGCTGAACATGGAGTAAGCGTGGGGTAAGCGTGGGGTAAGCATTGGTTTAAGATTAGGTCAATCTTTATCCATGGTTGTCCCATGGTCGTCCCAGGGTTATGAACAATGGCTCAAGCATGGCTAATGGCCCTACTGCCAGTATTTGCCCACGGTCGAACGAACTTTTATTGAAATTTGGCGAAATTTTCGAAGATGGACACAATCTACTAACTTTCCCTCACTTTTTAAAAAGGATTGGTGGATAAATTTTTTTTTTCTTAGACTTTACGAAATTGTTTAAGAAGGTCATAATTTACTCAATTTTTCTCGATTTTCAAGATAATTCTGGAAGAAAAATGTACTTTTATTGGACTCTGCGAAATGCATGAAGATGTAAAAATGTACTCATATTTTCTCGTTTTTTAAAGAGAATTGTTGGAGGGAAAGAAAAATATTGAAAAAAAATATCTGACTGTCCAAAACTTTTGAATATGGACATAATTTGCTTAATTTTTCCAGAGAATCAAACAATTACTTTCATTGTATTTTGCAAAATCTTTGAATATCAGCACAATTTACTCCTATTTTCTCGCTTTTTCAATAGTTTCATTGGACCTTAAGACATTTTTAAAAATCAACATAATTAACTCAATTTCTCACGAGAATTTTTGAAAAAAGTGCTTTTATCGGACTTTGCGAAATTGTTTAAGAAAGTCGTAATTTACGCAAATTTTCTCGATTTTTCAAGAGAATTTTTAAAGGAAAATGTACTTTTATTGGACTCTGCGAAATGCTTGAAGATATGTACAAAATTTACTCATATTTTCTCGTTTTTTTTTTCAAGTGAATTGTTGGAGGGAAAGAGAAATATTGAAAAAAATATTTGACACTCCAACATTTTTTAATATGGACATAATTTACGATTACTTAATTTTTCAAGGGAATTAAAAAAAATTACTTTCATTGTATTTTGTCAAATATTTGAAGATCGACACAATATACTCTTATTTTCTGGCTTCTTCAATAGTTTTATTGGACGTGACAAATTTTTCAAAAAGCAACATAATTAACTCAATTTTGCAAGAGAATTTTTGAAAAAGTACTTTTGTTGGACTTTGCAAACGTTTTGAAGAGGGACATTATTTACGTAACTTTTCTCGATTTTTCAAGAGGATTGGTAAAGAAATATTTCTCCAGATTTTTTAAGATTCGCGTAATTTACTCAATTTTTCACGCCTTTTTAAGGCATTTGTGGAGAAAAATGTACTTTATTGCAAAATTTTTAAAATAAACTTGAATTGTAATGCTTTTGGCAATTCTATGAAAAATAACCTAAGGTAAAGAAAATTAAGCAATTTCTTATTTAAATTCAGATTAAAATTTACGGAGTGTGTTGTCGTCCCGAAATTCTGGATAAGTAGCACAATATTATTCATGAGCTTGGCTATTCGTCCCGAGTTTTCAGGCCGACTAGACCCTGATTTTTCGGGATGACTAGACACAGACTAAAATTTATTTTGGTGAGCAATGCTCAAGCACACTTGTCCCATTATATTTTTATACTGACCAAATCGGAGCTAATTTTTCAATATATATATAAGTAAAATCAGACATGCGGTGGAGAAAGGTGCAAAGCAAATACAAGAACTAGGATCCTGCAACTTTATTCCACGGTTGTGCTCACTGCAGTGCTATATATTCTTGCAGCGGGCGGAAACGCTTGTCCCATTGCACTATTATGCCATCCCAATAGGAGCTCATTCTTCAATATAACAGTAAAATTAGAAAAATATAATTCAATATTGCAAGATCCTGTTGAGGAAATATCATTTTCTGAAGTACGGTCGTGCAATCTTTGTCCACGGTTGTCCCATTGTAGTGTTATTTCCTCGCAATGTTCACGCACGCTTGTCCCATTGTATTATTATACTAACCAAATAGGAGCTAGTTCTTCAATATAACAGTAAAATGAGACAAAAATTTAGTTGGGATTGCAAGATTCCCATGAGGAAGTATCAATTTCTGAATTAGGGTCGTGCAATCTTCGTCCATAGTTGTCCTATTGTAATGTTATATCCTTGAAATGTTCACCTACGCTTGTACCATTGTGCTGTTATACTGAAAAAAATAGGAACTAATTTTTCAATATAACACTAAAATGAAAAAAGGAGTGGGGAAGGTTGCAAGATCCCGCTGAGGAAATATTAATTTTAGAACTTGTAATTTGGGTCTTGTAATCTTTGCCCACGGCTGGCCCACTGTAGTTCTACATCCTAGGAATGTTCAGCCACGCTGGTACCATTGTATTGGTGTACTGAACAAATAGGAGCTTATTCTTCAATATAACAGTAAAATGAGCAAAACGGTGGGGAAGGTAGCAAGATCACGACAAGGAAATATAAATTTCTAAACTTGGGTCTTACAATCTTCGTCCACGGGTGACACCTTGCCATGTTTACCCACGCTTGTACCATTTTATTGTTATACTAAACAAACAGGAGCTAATTCTTCAATATAACAGTAAAATGAGACAAACTTTAGTTAGATTGCAAGATCCCGATGAGAAAATATCAATTTATGAAGTAGGGTCGTGCAATCCTCGGCCACAGTTGTCCCATTCAAGTTTACATATTTGAAATGTTCACCCACGCTAGTACCATTTTACTGTTATACTGTAGAAATAGGAACTTATTCTTCAATATAACACTAAAATGAGAAAAGTGGTGGGGAAGGTTGTAAGATCCCGATGAGGAAATAGAAATTTCAGAACTTGGGTCTTGCAATCTTCGTCCATGGTTGTCCAATTGTAGTGTTACATCCTTGAAATGTTCACCCACGCTTGTACCATTGTATTGTTATACTACACAAATAGGAGCCAATTCCTAGGGTCGCGCAATCTTCGTCCACGGTTGTCCCATTGTAGTGTTACATCCTGGAAATGTTCACCCACGCTTGTACCATTGTATTGTTATACCAAACAAATATGAGCTAATTCTTCAATATAACAGTAAAATGAGACAAACTTTAGTTAGGATTGCAAGATCCCCATGAGAAAGTATCCATTTCTGAATTAGGGTCGTGCAATCTTCGTTCACGGGTGTCCCATTGTAGTATCGTATCCTTGAAGTGTTCATCCACGCTTGTCTCTCATACGCTAGGCTAGTTCATCCCCTTTTCCTTCTCCCCCAATTTTTCGGGAGGACTAGACGGAGCCATTTTTATACTAACCAAATAGGAGTTCATTCATCAATATAGAAGTAAAATGACACAAGCAGGGGGGGAGGAAGTTGCAAGATCATGTCAGGGAAATATTAAATTCAAAACTTAGGACTTGCAATATTCTTCCACGGTTGTCCCATTGTATTATTATTATATTCAAATAGGACCCAGTTCTTCAATTTGATTTTATATATTTAATATCACATAAGATTCACAAGTTAACGGGTACATTATGATACATTAGAGGCGGAAAAAATTGTTTAAGTTAAGCTGAGATTAGCTTATGCATTTTAAGATGAGCAAAGTTGCTTGGAGTTGAGCTTGCTTCGAAAAAACTGGAGATTGTGCCTAAAGCGAGGACTAAGGGATCGTGCACATAATACGTAACGTGTTTTTCTTTTGTTTAAATAAAGACAAGAATAAAATTTCCATGAAGCCAAAAGAAATAAAACGATATAAACAAAAGAAAAACACGTTACGTATTATGTGCAAGACCCCTAAAGTCAATAGAGCATTTCTGTGTGTATTGTTTTTGTTATTTTCAAATTCGAAATTTAAAAAATAGCACTCCAATACAAATTTATATTTACAGGATTCTTATAAGCATTTTTTTTGTCACAAATTTCAATATTTTACGAAAATTTCAAATTTATTTTGAAATTGTGTACGTAATAATAATTTATTTTAAATTTTAAGTTTAAATATCTAAGTAGAATTTCTATAATTAATGTTTCTGTTATAAATTTCAAATTGGAAACTTTAAGAAATGCCACTTCATTCTAACTTCATATTTACAGAATTTTTATAAGTTTTGGTTTTGTTACAAATTTTAAATTCAAAATTTAGAAGAATCCCACATTGTTCCAAATCGGTATTTACAGGATTCTTATAAGTATTTTGTTTCTTATAAATTTCAATATTTTACAAAAATTCCAAATGTATTTGGAATTTGTGTACGTAATAATATTTTTTTTAATTCAAAATTTAAATACCAACGTAGAATTTCTATAAGTATATGGTATATGGCCAACGGCCATGCCACGCTGAAAAAACCAGTTCTCGTCACATCACGGAAGTTAAGCAGCGTTGGGCGTGGTTAGTACTTGGATGGGTGACCATTCGAGAATACTGCGTGCTGTTGGCATATTATGGGTGTGGTGAGCCCAAACTTGTAGTTATTTATAACTACAAGAAAACTATCCACCTAGAAACACTACCCGAATCGGGTAGTGTCACGCCTACCCTGAAAGGAAAATGGCTTAATGGTATACATACATTGTTTTTGTTATAAATTTCAAATTCAACATTTAAGTATTGTTTCTCTTTTAAATTTTAAATTGAAAACTTTAAAAATCCCACTTTATTGCAAATTAATATGTACAGAATTTTTATAAATATTGGTTTTGTTACAAATTTTAAATTCCAAATTTTAAAACATTCCACTTTATTCCAGATTTATATTTACAGGATTCTTATAAGTATTGCTTTTGTTATAAATTTTAATATATTACAGAAATTCCAAATTTATTGGGATTTGTGTACGTAATATTAACTTCTTTTAAATTTCGAGTTTAAATACCTACGTTCAATTTCTATAAGTATTGTTTTTGTCATAAATTTCAAATTCAAAATTCAAGCATTGTTTTTGTTATAAATTTCAAATTAAAAACTTTAAAAACTCCCACGTAATTCCAAATTTATATTCACAGAATTTTCATAAGTATTGGTTTTGGTACAAATTTTAAACTCAAAATTTTAAAAAATCCCATTTTATTCCAAATTTATATTTACAGGTTTCTTATAATTATTGTTTTTGTTATAATACCTACGTAGACACTTTTCAGTATCATGTATTTATATCATAAATTTAAAATAACAAAAAATTTCCGATTATTTATTTATTATGATTCATTATATTACAAGAAAATATGCAAAAATATTCATCGATAATTATAAATTAACTGGTTTTTTCTCCGTAATTTATAATTCCGATAATTAAAATTTGAATTACTTCCCGCCAATTTCATTGGCAGCCTTGTTCGGACTAGAGTTCCTCTAGGGAGAGTTGTGTCACGTTACCCCCTCCATTAGCTGACGCGAAACCGGAATCGGAAATACGTAGCGAAGCGCGAAACATTTAAAGTATTCTAGATGTCTCACTCAGCAAAACTTTAATCTAAAAGCCAAAAACAAAAACGAAGAAGAAGCCAAACTTTAAGAAAAGGTTATGTGTCATATATTTTCATGCAGTGTTTGTTATGAAAATACACTTTTTTAATGAAAAAAAATAGTGTCGTGTTGCATTCTCAACTGCCGTAATAGTTCTGGCCGAAGTTTTTGATTAAAACAAGTTTCAAACGATCCTAAGCTTAAGCAATTATGGATGGAGAGTATTAATCGAGATTATTGTATACCTCACTCGAAATCAGCTGTTTTTGAGGTAAGATTTTAATTTTCAATAAATAATGTAATAAATGTGGGAAATGCACCTTATTTTTTCACAATTTCAGATACATTTTGACTGTAACATGTGAGAAACTATTATTTACTGTTTAATCAGTGTCTGAACATTAAATTTGACTTGAAAGTCGCGCCAATTTCAAAACATCCGATTCCGCTTTCGCGGCACCAATCAGAAGCGGAGTAAGCGGTGACGCAACTCTCCCTAGAGGAACTCTAGTTCGGACTTCTCTGCTAAAAGCAACAGGAGCAACTGCGTTGACACCGTTGTCACGTTCGATTAGGTTGTTTTTGTTGTCAGCTGATTTATTCGATTTAAAATTATTTTATAAATATTAAACTATGGTAAAATCCGAGTTTCTTATTTTGGCCTGAACTAAGGAGGTTGATTTCTGAATATTATCAGTTTTGTAATTAAATATCTTGGATTTTCGAACAGAAATCTCCGATTTATATGCTTCCTCTAGGTTAGGTCCATAAAATACGGTGTTTATTTAAAATCTTATATTTTCTAAAAACCGTGGAAAAAAAATTCTTATTTTTTACAAAATGACGCGGAATTAATATTAGTTTAACATACTTAAAGGGCATTAAAGAGTTTCTGATTTTCCTCATCGCATGTTCCTCCTTAGCAATTAAATTTCAAGTGAGACACATTTCATATTCTACAAATTCAAAGTGAAAATCATAAAAGTTGAATAATTTTTACTTTGAGGCCTAAAACACTTAAATAATTTGATTGAGAATTCTAAGGTTGAATTGGTGAATTCAATAATCAAAAATTTCACCAATTCCAAACTCGAAGAACTAAAAATTGACTCGGTTTGAGGTTGAACACTGTTGCTTAATAAAACTAGCATTAAAAATATAATATGAGCTATTGACCATCCAGGATAGAACCATAGTGGATTGATCTTTCAAGTTAACAATTTTTTATTCTTCCCGAATCTGTGTCTGAGTCAGAAGTATTTTGAAGTTCTCTTGAATGAGCTCTGATTCTTTTTTGTGTTCTAGCCGAATATTCTTGAAAATTCCGATGACGTTTCATTTCGGCTGATGAAAAAAATATTGTACTAATTTAAAAAGAGTTGACAATGTTGACATTTACTTTTTCTTGAACCTCTGTTTGATATTTCTGTAGAATATGTTCAAGATACCCATATTTCAGAGAAATAATATCTCTCGAAGTGGAAAGCACAAATATTATATTTGTATTTTATTTGAATTTATTTGGATTCCACCAATTTTTATTATCAATCTATAATAAATATTTTTCTACAATTTTGAATTTTAATTATCAATTTTTTTTTTTGTTACATGATTTCAGGAATAAGAACTTCACAAAGGACGAGGAGAAGTACCGTGTTCATCTCGTTGAGAAATAATAATTGTTCATTAGGAGGGACCTAGAAGTATGTGGTCAGCTTATAAGTGGCTTATGATCATGAGAAAATGAACGTATAAGAAGAAAGTTTTTGGAATAGACTTCGTATATTACTGATTAGCATCTTAATTAGATATTTATTTCAATTTATGTAAAATCTCACTATTGTTTTAACTGGAGTAAAATAATTTTTCGCACATTTTTGTAGAAAGTCATTACTTCGCATGTGAACGAATATGTGATAAATAGTTCATTAATATTTCATCTGTATGAAAATTCAAGAACTGAATAGTAATTATTATTTCTACCCCCCCCCCCTCCCACTAAAAAGAGAGTATCTGGAAAAATTGTAATACGCAATTTTTTATTGTAATTGAAAAATTGTCTGCTCGGTGGGATTCCTGTCACCACTACGTAGCGCGTCCTCAGGTTGCGGATAGAGGAACGGCCCGTAAGGCTGAACAGCCCTTAAGGTTAACTGCGAATACAAGAATAAGCAGTCGCGGACAGCCGATAGGAACCAGTCGTGTGTGTGGTGAACTCAGGACTGGTAGAAAATAGGTACACGACAACCATGGCTTGGGAGGACTCACCCATTCGGGTTCATGCGCAATGGGTGGGTTCTGGCAAGCCGAGGTGCAGCGTGTAGCCACCTAGAAACTATACCCGAACCAAAACTAAAAATCTTGTAAGGGAAAAATCCTGCTACCCCATTGGACACCGCAGCGATGACACTGCCCGCAAGGGATGTGTGGAATGATTCGCCTGCACAGGGCCAAAGGGGTATTGATGCCAGTAGGCGAGCTGCCTTGCAGGGGGATGTTAGGAGGCGAGGATAAAACTGTAATGTGTCTGACGACAAGTTGACACGGTCCTTGTCAAAGTCGGAAAGCTCCCATACTTAGACCCAGAGAGGTATGGGGGTATTCACTTCTGGGCCGGTGGACTCACCTACGATCGGAATAGGATCCTAACGTGCGGATTACCACGAAACTACCATGGCTAACTTGCAACAACAAAAAACTACAGTAAAATTTCTAAGGGTGGGAACTCTGAACGCGCGTAGTCTAAATACTGGCGGATTTAGCGAATTCATTAAGATAGCAAACAAATACCATACTGACTTAATAGCACTTCAAGAAACCTGCTGGCCGGGCGATTACGCGTCAATTTCTAAGGATAACTTTACTTTTCACTATGGGAGAGCTAAGGGGCACAGACTGGGAACCGGTTTTCTCATTAATAAACGTATTTCGCAAGCGGTTATCGACATGCAATTCATTAACGATCGGTTATCGTACATTGTACTAAAGGGTAATTTCAGCAAACAGGTGTTGATCAACGTGCACTGCCCCACCGAGGACAAAGACGAAGACACTAAAGATCTTTTTTATGAAACAATCGAGCAGGTTTTTGACAAGTTCTCAACGTTTGACGCAAAAATAGTATTGGGGGATTTCAACGCGAAAATTGGAAAAGAACCGATGTATAGGCCTACAATAGGGTCGGAAAGTTTGCAAGACGTCAGTAATGATAATGGGACTAGAGTAATAAACTTTGCAGCTTCAAAGAACCTCGTTGTCAAAAGCACATGTTTCAAGTATAAAAATATACATAAGGCCACCTGGACATCACCAGATGGTAACACTCACAATCAGATTGATCACCTTCTAATTGACAGAAGACGTCATACAAACATTCTCGATATAAGATCGTACAGGGGAGCGGATTTAAATTCAGACCACTTTCTCGTGATAGTAAAACTAAGATCTAGGCTAGCGTTAAGTAAGAAAACAAGCCGCACAGAGCCAACAGTTCGTTTCAATATAGATAAGTTTAAAACACCAACAGAAATATTAAATTATCAAGTTGAGATTTCTAATAGTTTCGACGTTCTCCAAGAACACAGTGACGATAACGATAATTACGTGGAGGACTCGGAAACCCTGTGGAGCAATATAAAAAAGGCGATAAAGACAGCTGCGAAACTTACTATAGGTTTAAAGAAAGTAACCAAAAGCAATCCATGGTTTGACGAAGAGTGCAAACTTTGGTTTGAAAAACGACGGAAGGCCAAACTAATTAGTTTACAAAATAAGTGCGATCAAACACATAAGAAGTATCTCGAGATTAGTAAAAGTACAAATAGGCTTTATAGATCCAAGAAAAGGGAGTGCGAAAAGAATAAAATACTAGCAATAGAAACGCATGATAAACCAAATAACCCGCGTGAGATGTACAGGGGAATCAATTTTATAAGGAAAGGCTTTCAAAGTAGAACGGAAGTAATGAGGGACGAAAATGGCAATCTAGTAGCCGATGCGACAGAGAGACTGAATTTATGGAAAAACTATTTCGATAAGTTATTAAATGTACGTGAAGCCCCCGTTGAAGGTAGTCTCGGTGAAATCCACACTGCCGATTTACTAATTGATGATCCTACTGATATAGAAATAGAAATGGTCATAAAGAAGTTAAAAAATAAACAAAGCCGCGGGCATCGACGACCTACCGTCCGAACTGATAAAAAATGGAGGCCCTTGCCTCACAAGGCAAATTTGTAAATTAATACGCGCAGTTTGGAAAACAGAACGCATGCCGGAGGAATGGAATACCTCTATTATTATTCCTATCTTTAAAAAAGGTGATAAAACGAACTGTAACAATTATCGGGGAATTTCGCTTGTGCCTTCATGTTATAAGATCCTGTCCAATGTAATCTTAAGTAGACTAACTCCTTTCGCCGAGGAAATCATTGGGGATTACCAGTGTGGATTCCGCCGAAACCGATCTACAAGCGATCAAATGTTTACAATTAGACAACTGTTAGAAAAGAAATGGGAATTTAATGAAGTAGTGCATCAGCTATTTGTCGATTTCAAAAAAGCTTACGACTCTATTATACGCGCACGAATGTACTGGATCCTAGAGTTCTTGGGTGTACCAAGAAAATTAGTTAGACTTATCGAAATTTGCTTAAGCGGCAGTAGGGGTATAATACGTGCAAACGGAAGTTTATCGGAAGAGTTTTCGATCCGCGATGGCTTGAAACAGGGCGATGCACTTTCGTGCGTCCTTTTCAACTTAGTTTAAGAATACGTGGTCAGACAAGTACAAGTGAATCCGACCGGTACTACCCTCAATGGGATAATACAAATTCTTGAGTATGCGGATGATCTCGACCTACTAGGGGATGATAAAGAAACCGTAGCTAAAAACGCAGAAATCTTGATCACAAAAGCCAAAGATATTGGTTTGGAAGTTAGCGACTCAAAGACAAAATATATGACCGTTGTCAGATCCGAACAAAGTAATGTAGGCGGGGATCTTATGGCCGCAAATATGAAATTCGAAAGGGTTAACGATAAATAATATTAAAACGGAAATCAACGCGCGGCTGCACGCTGACAATGGGTGCTATTATGCAGCAAACACACTACTAAAATCGCGATTGCTATCTAGAAACATCAAAGTAAGAATTTACAAAACAATAATAATGCCGGTCGTTATGTACGGGTGTGAAACGTGGGCGCTGACGAAAGGAGAGGAGAATAGGTTTATAGTTTTTGAAAATAAAGTACTTAGAAAAATCTATGGCCCAAAGAGGGACGAAGAGACTGGTGAATGGAGGAAACTGCATAATGATGAGCTGCACGCTCTCTACGGCTCAGCAAATATTAATAGAGTAATGAAAGCGCGTAAATTAAGATGGGCGGGGCATGTAGCAAGAATGGGCAATGAAAGAACAGTGGCGCAAGTTTTAAGAGGGAAACCGTTCGGTAAGAGACCTCTTGGCAGACCGAGAAACCGATGGGAGAAAAATGTAAGGGATGATCTAAAAGAACTAGGACATGATTACTTAAACTGGATGGAGGATGCACAGGATAGAGATGCGTGGCAGTTTCGGGTAGATGAGGCGATGAACTTTCGAGTTCGAATCGCTAATCGATAATAATAATAATAATAATAATATCGCGCAGTAATAGTATCGCGCAGTGCCACCCACAATAGGCCTCTCTCGGATGGAGGCCATGGTTCAGTTGGGAGTGGCAATAGGACCGAACCGAGGCGACGACCAGGCAATGGCCCCGGACAAACGCGAGAACATCGATTTAAATGGTCGGACCAACTCAGGAGAGACATCCTTACCTGTTGGCAAAGAAGCTCACCGGCGCGAAGAGGATTCATGCAGAGGTTACATGACCGTTGGGTCAATATGCACCCGGAATATGCTCATCAAACGCCTCAGTATTTAAGAGATCAGGTATCCTTTTTGCGAAAAAACGGATTTGAAGCTCTTTATCAACAAGAAGAAGAAGAGCAACATCCTCCATCGAACATTCCACCCGTTCCAGCAAGACCACCTTTGCAGATAGCCGATAATGCTAACATGAGAAGTAGGAGATCTATCCACCAAAAAGTCTTTCTCAGGATGGACAAATTAGCTGAAGCTAATACTGCTCTCCCCGATTTGCTCCCCGAAGATGTTAATCTCTGGAATCTGAACTGTGTTGTTTACGAGAAGGCGGTGTCCTTGCTTAGCGACAGTAGAAGTAACGAAACGTCTGAGTAAGACTCGCGAGCGTATTGCACAGCTTCAATTCAAAATTGAAACGGCGAGACGGCATGCATCAAATATTCAGTGCGTGATTAGCTACATAACATTGAATAAAAAATTCACGCCAAAAGTTAGGGCACTTGCTCGAAACTTGAGGAAAGCAAATCACACGCTGAACAAGTGTAAACTGTTGACCATCAAGCAGCACTGGACGCAAAAAATAAGATCTCTTTCAACAGCGAAACAGCGCCTTGAACGGCGAGTAAAGTGGATTCAGGAAAATTCCACCTTTTCTACTCATCCTTCCCGTCTGTTCAATAAAACGTCACGTGCCGTTAAAAATCCGCCTAGTCGAGAAGAGATTCAAGTCTTCTGGGAACAAGTATATGGAGATACTTATCAGCTAAATGAAGACGCTTCAGATATATCACTCTTTCGTAACTTTTGCCAAAGGCAAAGGTTACAAGGTCCAGAGGAAGAGTGTCCACTAATTACTGCTGAAGAAGTGAAGAAAGTTATCGCTAGAACTAAGAACTTTTCAGCGCCAGGGCCAGATAAAATCAACAACTTCTGGTGGAAGAAGTTTACTTCTACGCACCAACATCTAGCTCGTATATTTACTACTTTCTTGAAGGGCGAACAACCCGTCCCGCAGTGGCTAGTGGAAGGACGCACGGTATTGATTCCTAAGACCGGAGATTTGTCAAGTCCAAAGAACTACAGGCCCATAGCTTGTTTAAACACCAGCTACAAGCTATTCACTGGCATCCTCAAAGAGAGGATATTAACATCTATCGAGCCGGTATGGAGTGCAATAGTTGAACAACGTGGATGCAAGAGAGGTCTGGCAGGTTGCATGGAGAACCTGTTAATAGACAGGTGTATCACCCAGGACTCGATCAGGTATCGACGCAATCTGTCCATGGCTTGGATTGACTACCGTAAGGCATTCGATAACACGAACCATGAGCTACTTATTAAGCTCATTGAGTGCATGGAGGTGCATCCAAAAATAGTGAGATGCATAAAAGAGCTTGTGCTCTTGTGGCGGACAAGATTTGTCATAACATCTGACAAAAGACAAGTGACTACAAGCTATATCGCATATAAGAGGGGGGTCTTCCAAGGACACTCTATAAGTCCGATACTTTTCTGCATCTCCCTCTTGCCTCTATCAATTGTGCTCCGAGGCAAAAGCTCTGGATACCTATGTGGCCCGCCGAACAAAAGAGAATATAAGGTCAACCACCTTTTATACATGGACGACCTTAAACTCTTTACTTCCTCGAAAGAGGACCTTTACATCCTTGTGGAGGCGGTAAATAGGTACTCTAAAGCGATTGGCAGGAGCTTCGGACTGTACAAGTGTGCCTGCGTCCACCTACGCCAAGGAAGATTAGAAACTACATCATCGCGTCACGATCAGGATGTTCAACTCATAGGCGGAAATACCATTCAATATCTTGGTATTGGAGAAACATATACATATCTTGGAATACCAAAAGCGGAAACCCATGATGTGCTTGCGTTAAAAACGGCCCTTGGAAAAAGGTATCGCCAAATTCTCAGAAAAGTTTGGGCGCCCGAATTATCTGGAAAGAATAAGATCCAGGCGACCAATATGCTGGCCGTTCCTATACTGCCCTACACGTTTGGTACAGTAAAATGGAACGTCGATGAGTTGAAGCAACTTGACCGAAGCACGCGCAAGATGATGACAATCCATCGAAGTCATCATCCTAGATCTTCCGTACCTCGAATATACCTCCCTCGAGATAAAGGGGGTAGAGGCTTGCTGAGCTTAGAGTGTCTTCATCGCAGAACGGTTCTGGCTACAGCCTGGTCAGTTCTAAATAGCACAGATTCTCTTATGCGACTAGTACATCAACATGAAGTCGTCAATGCTGCGGCGTTTCTATATCGTGCCGCAGATGAGCTTGGCCTCCCATTTGATTCCAGCGACACTACACATGGCCTAGCATCACTAACACCTTTGGTGCTCAAAAGTCGTGTACAGGAAGCAGAACATACGCTTCTACTAAGAGAACATGCTGACAAGCCCCTTCATGGTAAATTCTACGGCATTATACGTAGAGAAGAGCTCTCGATGGGTCTGTCCAACATGTCTCTCAAGTTTTCTGGATTAAAATCGGAGACTGAGGGATTTCTTTTTGCCTTTCAAGATGGCGTTATAGACACCTTAGTTTACTGCGAGCGCATAATGAATATACCTGTAGGCGATACCAACTGCCGAGCGTGCAAGCAAGAGCCAGAAACACTTGGACATGTTCTCAGTGGATGCTCAAAATATGCACGATACGGGTACATAGAGAGACACAATGCGGCTCTAAAAGTGTTATATTACCATCTGAGGCACTTCTATGGTGTTGATCTATTGCCCGTCTTGCCATACGCCCAGGGGGAACTCGAGTCCGTTGTGGAGAATGATCAGTGTAAGATCTACTGGAATTTCTCATTCTCGACCACTCAACGTATCAGTGCTACGAAGCCTGATATTGTCCTCCAAGATCTGAAGAACAAGATCATTTACGTGATTGAATTCTCGGCACCAGCCGATGGTAATATCACGGCAAAGGAGGAAGAAAAACGGGCGAAATATCAAGCACTTCTTTTCGAGCTAAGCAGGCTCTACCAAGGCTTCAAAGTCCATCTTGTAGTTCTCATAATCGGCTGTCTTGGAGGTATGAAAGCTTCATTTATTAGCCAACTCAACAAGATTCCGGCTTGCCAGCGTCAGGCTCATTCCATCGCGAACCGGATGCAAAAGGCTGTTCTTTTCGGATCACTTCATCTGATCCGTCAACACTGTTCCTCATAACATTCTAAAAAGATTGGTAGCTCTAAAAAAGTATCCAGAGGTGAAACTTCATCTCCAACTGTCCCGTCTGCCGCGTAAGATCATCCGCGGCTAGAGACCTGACTCCAAGGAACAGTGTCGCCCGATGTTATCTCGCGTAAATTTCCCGCTCTTGCTTACCTTCTAGGACAGAAGGAGCAGAAGCGGATGACGTACACGTTCCAGTTGCGTCGGGATGGGTTTCTTTTAAAGAACCATGATCGTAGCTTCCGGAGCCTACAACTTCTCACATAATTGAAAAATTGTATTACGGAATTTTTTATTCTAATTGAAAAATTGCAGTACGGAATTTATCGCAAGTAATATGGAATATTAAAAACTTTTCACATATAAATCAACAGGAGAACACCGTAAGGAATATGCCTTCATTGTATAATAAAAAATTTCAAAAGAATGTTCATTTATTTGTTGTTATTTCTTCAGGCGAAATATTAACTTCATTATTTTTTTAATAAACTATTAATTTTCAGTTTGACGATGACATAACTTTTCTAAAATCAATGGGGGTTAAAAAATGTGTGCAAAAAATGTATTTATTTTTCAAGCTCTGTAAGAACTGAATCTTAAATGAAAAATTATAAAACAAATTTATTGGCTTCTCTAGCTCTTCAATGATTAAGTCGTTCATAAGGTTAAAAAGTCAATGATTTTGTTTATTTCTTTAAGCCCCATTGTAGTTTTATACTAAACAAATAGTAGCTGACTGTGCAATATAACAGTAAAATTTTGGCTGCAAGATGCCAATGAGAAAATATCAATTTCTGAACTAGGTTCGTACAATTTCCATCCACGGTTGTCCCATTGTAGTGTTACATCCTTGCAATGTTGACCCGCGCTTTTCCCATTGTATTATTAGGATGCCGAAATAGGAGTTAATTCTCCAATATACATTGTTTGATCAATATAACACAACAATCGTACAACCGTAGTTGAAAATTGCATATGTGGAAGTATAAATTTTAGGCTCTGTCTATTATCCAAAAAAATGAGGGTAGTTGAAAAAGGGTATGGACTATAGTCATCCCGGAAATTTGGGACGACCAGTTAAGCTTATGAAATATTGACTACTCATCCCGAATTTCGGGACGAGACACCTATTAAATTTTGACCAAAATCTGGATGAGAAATTACTTAATGTTGTGTACCTTTGTTTATTTTTTAGAAAATTGCCAAAAGAATTAAATTTTAAGTTTGTTGCAAAATTTTGAAAAGTACGCTGTAAGATAATTTGTACCAAAATACTCTAAAAAGAATGGTTTGTTACAAAGAAAATTTTTTAAATCTATTTTTCGAAAGAATTATGAATAACGTAAAACTTTGACCTCTTTCGAAAACTTATAAACCTCACTAAAAAGTACATTTTTTCACAAACGCCTTGAAAAGGCGAAAACAATTCAGTGAATTACGTAAATCTTAAAAAGTTTGGAAAAAGATTTCTTTACCAATCCTCTTGAAAAAATGAAAAAAATTGAGTTAATTGTGTCTATCTTCCAAAATTTCGCAGAGTTGAATAAAATAAAATTTTTATTTACAAATTTTCTCGAGAGACGATAACAATTAAGTAAGTTATGCCCAAGCAAAAATTTCCCAAATTCCAATAAAAGTAAATTCTTCTTCAAAAATTCTTCTGAAAAACTGAATTAATTATGTCCGTCTTCAAAAATATCGTAAAGTCCAAAAAAAATGCTTTTTTATCTACTAATCCTCTTGCCAAAGCGAGAAAATAGGAGTCAATTGTGTCCATCTTTGAAAATTCCGCAAAGTCCATTAAAGATCTTTTTCCTCTACTTATTCTCTTGAAATAGCAAGAAAAAAGAAGTTAGTTGTGTCCATCTTAAAACTTTTTGCAGATTCCAGTAAAAGTAAAATTTGCTTTAACCAGTCTCTTGAAAAATCGAGAAAAGTTACGTAAAAGATGTTCCTCTCCAAAAATTTTGCAGTCTATTGAAAGAACATTCTTTCAGAATTCTTTCAAAAAATTGAGTTAATTATGTTGCATTTTAAACATTTCGTCAAGTACAATAAAAATATTGAAAAATCTTATTGCCTGTTTTGTTTTGAACCAACTCAACATCTTCTTTATATAAACAAAATTATTTGGCTGCAAGATGAGATAAAGTTTGTCGCAAATGGATAACGTTTGCTGCAAAAAGACTCTTTTTGAGACAAATGAAAATCCTCTCAACCTTAAATTTAAGAGGAAATTTCATTTGTATCAAAGAGCATCCCTTTGAGACAAGATGAAATTTCTCTGAGTGTCGAGAAAATAGGAATAAATTGTGTCGATCTTCAAAGATTTCGCAAAATATAATGAAATTCATTTTTTTTTCTCTTGAAAAATTAAGTGAATTGTGTACGTATTCAAAAAATTTGTGGAGTCGAATTTTTTTCTTCCATATTTTTCTTTCCCTCCGACGATTCTATTGAAAAAACGAGAAAATATGAGCAAATTTTGTACATCTTCAAGAATTTCGCTGAGTCCAATAAAAGTACTTTCTTTAAATTCTTTTGAAAAATCGAGAAAAATTGAGTAAATTATGACTTTCTTGAAAAATTTCGTGAAGTCCAATAGGAGAAAATATTTGTCCACCAACCCTCTTTAAAAAGTGAAGAAAATTTAGTAGATTGTGTCCATCTTCGAAAATTTCGCCAAAGTTCAATCAAAGTACGTTCGACCGTAGGCGAATACTGGAAGTGGGGCCATTAGCCATGCTTGAGCCATTGTTCATAACCATGGGACAACCATGGATGAAGATTGACTTATTCTTAAACCATGCTTACCCCACGCTTATCCCACGTTGAGCAATGTTGAGCCATGGTTCACCCATTGAACCATTTCCGCGCGGGATATAAGAAAATACGCTTTTTTCTATTCGGGATGGTAAATACCCCTTTAGGGTGGTTTTAATCACCTATTTAGTGCGAATTATTTTAAATATTTCTTTTTGAGATACCATTTTATATGGTTTTTATATACCAGCTAAATTAAATCAAAAAATCTATGATTGTATGTACCTTCAAAAATCTTGTTCGTTACCCATAAGGGTGGATTAGAACAACTGTTTTGTGTTCAAAATCGTCGTGGTAACTATTCTATTGAAAATCATGAAATTTGTAAAATAGGAACTGTGAAAAGCTCAGAAACATTTTTTTTCTCTCCAAGAGGAGTTTTTTTACTTCTAAAACCAATTGAAATGAAGAAAATTTTCAAGAAAAGTCTAGTCCATGGTGCCAGGTGACTTGTTATTTTAATATAGTATTCTATGGTCAAAATAAATAAACCCGTATTTCACACTTTAATCAAAAAATGTTGTTTTGATTTGTTACAATAATTTTAAGATTATTTATGAATTCTCAAAAATTGACAGAAACACTGTTAAAAATGTTTGCAATTTTAATATACATTTAATATACATTTGTATATTAAATCTAAAATATAGGTATACGAAATTGCCATTAAGAGACTATTTTATTAAATTTCATATACCGCATATTGATAATTTATCAGAAAAGTTAGATATTTGCACTTTACACAATTTAAAAACAATTTTGACAGCAATTTTCAATTATAAATAATCAAACATAATATTTTCTCCTAGATAAATATAAATGACACTGGTTTTTAAGAGAAACGTTCAATTAAACAAATAATTAAGAAACCTAACCTCCAAGCACCTGTACTCACGTTAAAATTCTAACATTCACAGCGAATTTTAGAAAAAATTCCACCCGTACGTTGCACTTTAATTGTAAAAAGGAATTAAGTCGACGAATTCAAGCTTATTCCTTTATTTTTTAATATTTGACAGGATCTGAAGGCATCAAAGAACTTGTTGTTTTCACGCACTCTGTTTTACCGACTTTAATATACATGTATATTAATTTTACAACATGATGGTATATTAAAATTAATGTACGGTATATGCAAATGACTTTACTCACATGTATATTAAATTTCCATCAGATTTTTTTAACAGTGAAGTTTTTCAAAATGCAGTATTTTTCGGTTAAGCATAGCTATTTGTTTTTCTAAAAATCTTGAAAGTTGATTTTCTAAAAAACCCCAATTAAATTTTTTTTAGAAATAGTTGGCAAGATGTTCTACCTTATGTCGTGAGTTGCGTTCTAGATAAACCACTTTTTCATAGTGAAAAACTTTGTTTTTGTAAAAATCGAATTTTTGCATTTATCTCGAAAGCAACGAAAGGTATGTATATAAAAATATTCAGGCAAAAGTTGAAACATCTAGAAAAGCGCAACAAAAAGCACCTTTTACTCTTTCATAATAGCTTCCATAGTTTACTAGAAAAAATCAAAAATTAAATGTAAAAAAACATTTCCGGGGCTCAAAAATGATTGAGTTTATATGAGTTTCTAATGACTGTAGAAGCTTTAGAAAAATATTGAAAAGAATTGAAATGTATAGGATTTTCCTGCATATCTTCTTTCCGTGTTTTCGAAATTCGATGGAAAAAAGAAGATTTTTTGGAAAACTTCACTTTTTTGTCTTATATTTTGTTTACAGTTTGTTCTTTCATAAGGAAGGCATGCTATTAATTTTTTAGACATTTAACACTTTTTGAGTCAGAGATAAATTTTTTTGCTTGAAATATTATTTTCTATTTTTTCTTGTCAACGTTGCAAAAGATAAACAAATAATGATAAAATGTTTTAAGAACCTTTCTAAACACGTAAGCTTTTATCTAAACATATTTTTTGTATCTTTCGTTGTTTCCGAGAAAAATGCAAAAATTCGATTTTTCCAGAATAATTTGTTTCAGTGTGAAGCAGTGGCTAACCAAGATGTTTGTAAAAAATGACGGTTATTTTTGACATAAACGAATCTGAAATGGAAATTTTTTGGCGGTAATGCTCAAGGTTTGTCCACATAAAATCCTTTATCAGAGTGATTTGTGACCATCAGATTTTATTCGTTTGCAAAAAAGTTTAAGTAGAATATTATTTAACATCATATAAATTAGACCTTTGGTCTGAACTCGACATGAATCATTCAAATGCCAACTATATTTTCATGATATAATATAAAACTTCTCTGACAGCCTCATTTTTGAACTTCACTCTAACTTTATATTTTATTACTCTATCATATTAATAACCTGCATTTCGAGCGTTATTACGGCAAAGTTATATGAAACTGCGTTATATCGCCGCAAAATGTTAACCGCCAGGCATTAATGTTGTGGATATTTTCGTCAGATAAATTTCCCAGCACAATTCTTCTTTTCAAGTTCCACTATCTGCCTCTCTGGATTCTTCACAGCTCACTTAGTCCAGTAATAATTCTGTATGCACTAAGAGGTCCCCGAGATACATTTTGTTTAAATGGTCAAAAAAAAGTCCCCTGATTACGAATATCTTGGTCATTTTTTCGAAATCCTGGTCAGTTTTTGTTTAAACAATTTTTTGTAACTATTTCATTATTTATTGAAAAAAATCATTTTTAGTATCTCTGAGCAACAATAAAACTTTTTTGCGTTCTGCAATTTTTTCCTAACATGAACTGTTTGCAATTTGCAGCGTTACGAACAAATAATTTTTATACCAAAATGAATATTTGCACAGTTCAAATACCTCAGATTCTATTTCTCAAAAAATTTGAAACCTATACATTGTCTATATATACGTGAGATCTCTTGAAAGCGAAAAGAAATCTTGCAATCGAAAGAAAACTTTTCTCCGTGAATGTTTGTTACAAATGGCTACTTTTGAGAAGAAATCGTCTAGACTTTTCATTTGCTAACGAAAAATCATCCAGGCCAACCAGTGTCATAATTTTCCCTAAAATTGTCTTCTTTATAACAATTGTTATCAATGAAAATTCTCAATCACCAGATTTCATTTTTTGGAAATTTTGATATCAATCGTTGACACGAGATAAAAAATTTTATTCCAACACACAATTTCAGAAAATTTAAATAATTCAGAAAATTCGAGGGAATTCCGAATGTTTAGAAAATTTAAAGAATTTCAGAGAATTCCAAATATTCAAGGAATGCCGAATATTCCAGGAATTCAGGGGATTAAGTGAATTCAGGATATTCAGAATATTGAAGGATTTCATGGAATTTAAAAAAATCAAATATTTAAGAGAATTTAGGAATTCATTGAATTTAAGGAATTCAGAGAATGCAAGGAAATTAGAATACTCAAGAAATTCATAGCATTTAAGGATTTCAGGAAATGCAGAGAATATCAGGAGTTTCAGAGCGAATAGGGAATTGTAAACATATGTAAAATTTAAATATTACCTTATTTATTACAAAAGGTTAACACAGTAAAATGTGCTATCAATTTTTTTTTACATTCATGAGAATCTTTTTAGTACAATCAGGAAGTTCGCTAATGTGACTTTGAACTGACCGGTAAAGGAGAATGTAACTGATTTTCGTCTTTAGTTCAACAACAAATTTTAAATAAAAAAAAGCAAAATATTGGTTGTTTAGTTGGTTGCTGTTTGTTGTTGTTGTGGATTATTGGTTGTTTAGTAATCTAAGTATGTTAACCCTTACGGACTTCCCGATTTTTTCCGATTGTCTCCGTTTTTTTTTTTTTCAAGTATCTTTTTTCGAATAGTTCAATTACCATTGATGCTTTGGAGAGATTTTTCCCCCTATTTTGTATTGTTTCAACATCACTCATGATTTTTTTCAGCCAAAAATATCTGAAGGTGTAGTTGGAGGTGTGACCGTTAAGGGTTGAAAGTTCCGTCGAAAATAAAAAGGAACGGAATATAACTTTATATTCATTAGCGAGAGTAGTTATTAACTTTCCAGGGTAGTCACCTTGTTTGCATGAGGTAATATGGCTTTGTAATGACTTTAAATTATTGTAAAAAACTATACAAATTCTGAAGTAATCCTAGAACTTTTCTTTTGAGGAAATATTTAAAGGCCTATGAAAGAGGCAAAATATAGTTCTAAGGGGTGGTTTTCACAAGTGTGAGGTTATTTTTCTAACACTGGCATACATTTTAACTTTCAGAATGTCACTTTTAATCATTATAGGCCGAATGTATCTAAGGTGTATAAAAAGCACATCATAAATTGGCAACCTTTGATAGAGGGTGGTTTTGTACTTTTAAGGAAAGTATTCTAAATAAAATTAGGGTAAAATAATTTGCAGTGATGCCCACCATAATTTTATTGTCATAATTATTGCTTATTCGTAACTCATTAGACACTTTTACAAACAAACAAAAATCAACATTTTTTAGAATTCAAAAGACACAATCTGGACAATTACTTTGACACTAGATGAAAGCAAGTAGAAGGCGTGAGACAACAATAACTAAAATATTTTATCATTTTGGGCTACCCTTATGACTAATCTCTATAATTTTAGTTTCTTTATTACATTTTTGCAAGTGCATTTTCAGGATTCACATACTCATACTCAGGATTCCTTTGGAACAATTTGTCATTTTAGGTTCTTTTTCAGTAAGAGCGTTTGCTTTATGTTGCAGCTCCCTTGGAACGAAGAATCGGTTTGAATAGGAACCCCAGTTTTTTATGTTTAATTTGAGACAGTCATTACGAATATGGCCATTAAAATACTCAACAATGTTTTTGTCAAAAAACTACGTCTTTTTTCAAGTTTTCCAAAGTTTTATCCCAGAAAATAACATTTGCGAATATTTTAATGGCCGCTCTCTAAGTCTGAATCAGCGATAATTATACTGCTGATTACAATCAGCGTATATATGCAGCCGAATCAGTCCAATTTAGCTGCTTATCAACCTTCCTGAAGACCAAAATTCAAATTGAATAATTCACAAATTTAATTGAACCGACCTGAATGATTCCAATTAAAAAAAAAATGATTAACATGATACCCGGCATGTAGTATAATAAAGTTAAAAGAATATCATCTTAAGTAATCATCACTTAACTCTAGGTTTGATTGTGTTTGACCAAATTATAAATGAATGATTTGACCGCAAGTATTTAAAGAAAACCAGATCGTATTTTCCAAGTGAAAGTCAGGTTTACAACAAAAAATTACTGTCATCGAGAGAAGCTGTGGCTCGAATTAAAGGTTGCCAAAGGTGTTCAAAATGCTCTTTTAAACTATCTGTTCGTCAACGTTCTATTTTAAAAAGTATTTGTGGGGGAAAAAAATTATAGTAGGTACTATAATGTTCTTCCTCATACCAATAAGTAAATCATGATGCTCTAGTTTTAATATAAAAAACAACATATTTTAGTCACTTAATTTTTTTTTCTTAGATGAAATAAATTGTCTTTCATTTTTTGTTTCCGAATACATTCTATCTGTAATCAAAACGCAGTTCTCAAGATAGTGGAAAATCACTGCCATTCCTTACTTCAAAAAAATGTGCCCCTTCGAAGATTTCAAAAGCTTACAATCTCATTGTTTTCTACGCTAATTTGAATGGAGGGAACATTTCAGTTGACAGAAGTCTGTTTGAAAAGTATTATTTACTCTAAAAACAACTGAAAACTTCGTATACAAACTTATTTACAACGACAATATAATATTTAATAAAATTCAAGTTAACCACCCGCCCCCTCCCTATACGGAGTTTGAATTAAAGAATTAGACTACTCGAAATGGTGAAAAATTTGCGAAAGACTGCAAAAAAAATGAATAATTTAATAAAAGATTTTATCTAGCAGGCTTTTATTGAAATATACTACAAAAAACAAATAAGATCCTTTCAAAAGGGTGAATGCATTAATAAAAATAAGAATAATATAATAATATTAATTTGACTAAGAGAAAAGGAGTCCCAAACTTCTATTTTTAGTCGCATTATTATTAGTATTATATTATAATTATTATTTTTATATTAATAATTGCAAGCCCCCTTTTCAGAATGAATAATTTTGTTTCTTTTTAGTGTATTTCAATAAAAGCTTGTTTCTTACAATCTTTTTTTAATTATTCATTTTTATGTTTGAAACATCAGATGAGTTTATTTGACATTTTACTTCAATTTTATGAGGTTCGTATATACACTTATATTATTAGTCATGTACTTTTTTCCATACGAAATAATTCTCGAATAAGCTTATAGCTTTATTGACGTCGTATATATGAAAAGGTAAGTCAACAATATTTTTGTGAGGATATCAAAACAAATATTTAAACCTTTTTTAAGTTTTTATATCACACCAAAAAAATCTGTGATGCATAAAATTTGCTAAGTGCAACTATATGAATTTGTTTAATCAAAGTTGGCCAAGTAATTTATTAAAAAATATTCATAACAAAATATATAATAAAACTTTTTAAGAAAGTTGCCGATAGATATTTTGAAATACATTTTAAAAAGCCACCGCAGACATTATACAACTTGGCAGGATTAGATTATACCATGAATTTATTAAACCTAGCATTTTTTTATGAAAATCATTTTGTTTATAACATTCAATCTCGTCAAGTTTTATAATATCTAACGTGGCTCCTCAAAATTTATTTTTAAATTTCTGAAGGGCACTTACAAACAAATTTCGTTATATATTTTATTATAAACATTTTTCCCCAAATTATTTGGTCAACTTTGATTTTTTTGAATTCATATAGTTGTACTTATAGAATGTTTTGCATCACACATGTTTTTGGTGTGATTTCATGTTTTTTTGTAATTAAAAAAGTAATAAGATAGGTACGCTCTATCAATTAAATTTGAATTAAATTATTAACTTACTGAATATGAAAAATTAAATTAATTATCTGAGTAATTTTTGTAAGAAAATCAATTGATTCAAGGTTGTGTTTAAAAAACCGGTATCGGTAAAAAAAATTGTCTGTACCGGTAAAAAGCATATTTTAAGGGTGGAGTTAGACTGCCGGCGCCTATAGTTTAGGCAACTAACCGATTATTTTTTTAAATGAAAAGAATTGTTTATATGAAATATGAAATATAAAAAATCTCTTATGGTAAAAAATAATTCTTCACGAAAATATTGAAAAATAATAAAGTTTCATCCCATGTGTATAATTCAGCAGATTTGTGCCCACCTTTACAGCCTTTCTTTTACAACCGATTGGCACCAAATTTTTACTGACTTATCAGAGATTGCATTAATGGTAAAATTTTCAAAATGATTCAAGATATCAAAAGTTTCTAAAATGTATATCTGCGGAGGTGGGCAAAGGTGAAAAAAACATTTTTAGCAGCAAGAGCAATAAGGAAAATCCCTAATTCACAAGGATAAAGTATTTTCTAAAATTCATATCGCGAACATGTTCTCATACATGAGGGAATGAAAATTCTGTTTTAAAATTCCATAATGTAAAATCAAATAGTCTTATAAGCAACAAATTTGATATATTTTATACATTTTAATTTGATGAAATCTCATAGAAAATAAAGTATTGGCTCATTTCGTTACCATTAAAATGAATTAAAGAATATATTAATTTGATTCTTGAATTGAAGTTTTGGCTGAGATGCTCGTAATGTTAGGTGAATAAAAATACTTTTATTCAAAATTATATTCATACTATGAGTACGACAAAAAATATGACTGTCCAAGATTTTTCTCTTTTATGTGCAATACATATGTATGCATTTGAAGACACATTCCAGCAAAACAGATTTTTCTTAACATTATCTTTGCCGAGGGGTCAATTTGATAATATCGATATGAATTCTTCTTCTTATAATTAAGTAAATTAGTCGATCACACAGAAAAATTACATTTAGTTAAACATATTTTATTTGCAAAAAATACATTAAATCCCACCAAAAATATCTGAAATGCAAGACGTCTGTCAAGTAAAATTACAATGCAATTACAATTACAATTTCTATGCAGTAAACGCTATGAACAGTATGAACCTGTTCACTATTTATGTCATATTTGATTTTTCATTTTTACTCTAAATACATCAAATCTCAAAAACTAGGTGGGTTATGTAAAATTCTGAAAATATTGATCAAAAATATTTTACCATTAACATTAACATATACTCATGCAATTGAAATATATTAAAAATCGCTCCAACAATACCGAAAAGCTCTAATCTTGATTACGAAAAAATAAATAATGGCAGTAAATTAGATTTTAAATTACATAATCCGTTTAATATTTTAAATGTTTGAAAAATTTCATGAAAACTTTATTATAGAAAATATCAAAGTTTATTGTTTGAAATATAAATATATAATATAGTAATTCTTCTTTTTTACCATTATGAAGCAATAACTTGTAAGACATTTTTCATATTATTTCAATAAAATTTAAAATGGTCCCAAATCGCGTTCTTTTATCCAAATTTTATAGTTTTTACGCATCTCATTTATATACACTTTTTTAATTGATATAGTGCCCTAAAAATGTATGTGTATTTTCACTATGCTATTATCAGTTAGCATAAATGACCTTGAAATTTTGTTAAATCTAGTAAAATTGACTTTTCCGCTATTTTTTAAGGGTTATATCAATTTGTCTGTGTATTTGACCATGAAATTTGTGATATGTTATCGAGAACCTATTCTCAATATATTGCGAAAATGATATATAAAGAACGTTGTCATTAAAATAATTTTTATGAAATTTTGATGACAAGAAAATATCTAAAGTGAAATATGGCTTTTTATTTCACGACAAAAGAAATTGTTGGTACCAATATTGAGTGAAAATCTTGTCTGTGGTACCTTAATTTGTGCCTGTATTGTAAGAAGCCCCATGCAAATTTCTAAAAATAAATTTCGTATTAAATTTCAAGGACGCTTAGGAAAAATACAATAAAAAATAATAAATTCCTCACTATATAAACACAAATTTAGATATATTGGAAAATTTTTGTACTTCATTTGGACCCTTTAATTAATTTTATCGTGAAATGAAAAGAAAAAATATGTGACTTTTAGATATTTTCTTGTAAATAAAAGTCCATACAAAATTTTTTTCTTTTTTCCTATATCTACGATGCGGAGACAGAAGAAAATTTTTTCAATTTAAATTTTAGGGTTTTATATTTTCCGCTCAAACGAAAAAAAGATTAACAAGAAAAATAGTTCACATCAAAAAGATCTATAAACTTTCTTAGTAACATAATAACACGCATAGTTTTTGTTTCATTCGTCACAAAATAACATTAAAATAAAAAATGTTCCAAAAAAGCTTTAGGAATATTTTTAGCTATTTTTATATATACCTATATACCTACCTTATATCACTTGTCTGACATTGATCTTTTTGATAAATATAAAGTTTAATTGAATAGGGATTGACATTTCCCATTCGTGTTTCGCAAGTATAACATATAATTTCACATAAAGTTTTGAAATAATGCCTATGTACATAAGTCCATTATCTCGATTGCCTCTCATCGCGAAATCATTCTTTGGGTTGCCAAATACTTAAAAGACAATGCTTTCGTTTGTGACAAAAAAAAATTGATTAACTTATCCACCGGACGTTGCTTTATCTCCTAGTTTCATATTTTCATAATCCCTTAGGTTACCCTTAATTGAAAAAAAAAAATATGATTGGGGTATTTTGGCTTTTTTTTCGAACATCTCATGGTCTAAAATGGTCAACTTATTGGCAATCACTTAGCTACATGTAATTAAAATAAAATTACAGTAGTAGGCTGTGAAAATAGTTTAATAAATGAGCGCGAATGTGTAACATTTTCAACTTTATTAATGCAATAAGTGAGCCGCATTGAGAATCTTATCAGATAGACTGATTTACTACCACCACAATTACACGTATTTACAAGTTATTACTTTATAATGGAAAAACAAAAATCATTTGCAGTTTTAATTTACTTTACCATATTGCTTTATTTACCTGATCCTTTTAACGGCTCGGTTGATAAAATTCTAAAGTATTACATTCGAAATAATATTAGGCATATTAGAAATATCTCATATTAGAAATATTAGCCACGAAATAAAAAAATAAAATAAAAAATGGCAGCCTCTAAATAGGCAAAAAAAATTATTCCCTAGTTATTAACATAAAAAAATTGATTAGCAGTTCGAACTCGTAAGTTCATTGCCTCACTACCCGATTCGGGTAGTGTTTCTAGGTGTATATTTACTACCAATGTGGGCCCACCACGCCCACGACGGGCCAACAGCACGCAGTATTCCTGAACGGTCACCCATCCAAGTACTAACCGCGCCCAACAATTCTTAACTTGAGTGATCTTACGAGAAGTGGTGTTTTCAGCGTGGTAACGCCGTTGGCGATAGTTATTAACATAAAAGGTTAAAATCTTATATCCTGACATTTTTTTCAAATTTCTCCGAGAAATACATGGCTTCTAACTCCCTATTTTTTTCTTACAAAGTTGAAATCATATCGTTAAAAACTGTCAAAACTAGCTATTTTCCAAATATTGAAATGGCCACCATTTTGTATTTTTCCAGAATTTCAGATTGTTTTTGAAACTTTATTTGGCCATCATTTAACATTTTTTTCTGAATTTTGAGATTTCTGATTTTCAAAAATTTTTATTTTGGGAATATTAATGTATCTTCAGTAGGTTGGTCCAAGGAAACTTTTTTCTGATAGAGGGGCAAGGCTCCCCCTATTTTTCTGAAGCTCCCGAAAAAAATAAATTGCATTTTTTTTTCAAATTTGTCAATATTAGACGTGCTCCCGGGCCTTGGAAGTTAACATGTGAGTTTTTATACGAAAAGCTCATTTTTCGAAAAAATGTGTAAAAAACTACTTCTTATTAAATTCTTGCAAACTGAATTTCAAACACATAGGAAATATTTAAAAAATCGTTTTGCCTCCAAAAAGTTAAAACTCTTCTTCTCAACCACTTTATATTGTGCCCGAAAAATACCACGAAAATACAAAGTAGCAGTTTTATTTAAAGTTCATACTAGAGACGTGCTTTTTAAAAAAGTTGTCAGCATGCATTTTTCATATTGCATGAGTCACAAGTTTTTAAGTCTTTTTTCACCAATATCAAATTATGTAAACAATTATTATTTGTTAATAAATTTTACTTACCCCTGTAAATCATGAAATGTCAGTATTTTTTTGAATTAATGACGCAGGAAATGAATTTTGAGAACATTTTTTTATTTAGTTATTTTTCATTTGTTTGAATAATTTATATTTGCTTCGATTTTCGTTTTTCTACCAAATCATGGAAAGTTCGTACTTTCTGGAATTAATGAGAAATATATTTTCCAGAAGGTATTTTGTGATTGTTTGAACAATTTCTATAGGTTGAGATTTTTTTCTTCATATAAAATCATTTACTTCTGAATTTGTATGGAAAAGGTAGAGAAAATTCTAGTTTTTTAAATTCTCTAACACTATGTCGGTTGTTAATTTTTTTATACATAATATAATAACAAAAATTGGGCAAGGAAATAATAATTGTTTAAACAATTGAAGTGTAACTTCTATGTAAGAAGCGACATGGTGTAAAGAGAATAAAATAACTAGAATTTTCTCCACCCTTCCAATAAAAAGTCGGAAGTGAATGAGTATTCATTGTTTAAACATAAATAATTTCCTTATAAAAAAAAATTACTCTTATTATTATTATTATTATACCATTAAGCCATTTCCCTTTCGGGGTA
>CAKNYM010053010.1:111406-124635 GCA_932195095.1 Andricus curvator
GTTATTTAAGGTTAAAGTTGAACACATAATAAATTTATCGTTTTTTTTTTTCTTAATTTTTGGCAAAAATTTGAAATTTATCACTTATTATCGTAATAGTTCTTTCGGATATTTTATAGTTTAAAATTTTCTCTGAAAAAACAATAATCTAACTCAAATCATCACATTATCAAGTTTAACATTGTTTGAGAATTTGTCTTTTATTGTTCTTACCGAGAAAACGTAGAATTTTTAAAGACCTTGCGGTAGTAAATGATGTTGCAGAACGCGGTATTGCATTAATTGATGAATACAATAACTGCTTAACAAAAAAAGGACCAACTTCAATATCTTTTACAAGTTGTGCAAGAACATCGTCGACAATTTCAAAATTGTAACAAGAAAACATTCAAATAAGAGTTAATGTTCGTAATGATAATTTTAACGCCAAAACTTATAAATGATGTTGTTTTAGTATTAATATTTAAAATTGTTTATATTGAATTTTATTTTTATACTATACTAAATACAAAACAGTATGTTTCTAAAAGTGACGTCTTTTCATTAGTATCTGAATTATCTTGATACTTAATAGATGAAAACTACTATTTTAATAAGAAATAAGCAGGTAATACATAAAGATACTGAGCTTTTCGATTTAAAAATTGTTAAACGATCTTTTTTTCGAAGAAAATTATAAACTATAATATTTCCGAACAAAATATTACGATAAATAGTCATAAATTTCAAGTTTTTTTCCAAAAATTAAGGAAAAAAACGATAAATTTATTATGTGTTCAATTTTAACCTTAAATAACTTTTGAAGGAGTGAATTTATGAAAAAATCATAAGATACCTTTTTTGTAGAGCGTCGAATTCCCTACAAGAATATGGTATGGGCTTAGGAATTCATCAAGCCATTCAAGAGTTACAAAATTCCAAATTAAAAAAAAAAATTTTCACATGCTATTTAAATGGGAAATAGAAAATCGTGATGAGCGACCTATAAATATTAATATTAAGAGCTCTGCTTTTCACAGGCGTCTTTTTACACCTTTCCAGAAGTTTTTAAGTGGGGGTTTTGAAAAAAAAATAGTCGATTTTTTTGAACCACCCTAATATATGTATATATATATATATATATATATATATATATATATTCAAACATATCTTACGTTAAGATACCAACTGTATTCAAAAGGCACCATGTAGTATTACGGAACTTTCCGTAAGACTAACCGGTCAAGTATTGTGCTAGGGTTAGTACCATAGAATCCTGTAATATTAGCCCTGAACAAGCTGAAAATGGGTTAGCCTTGTGGAAAATTCCGTAATATTTGCCAGTAGGTATTCAAAAGAGTATATTGTAATACAAGTGGGGAAAGAGGGACTTTGCATTGTTCGCTAGTTTTCCAGTCTATATATGGTGTTTTTGTACTATTTCAGTCATGCAGATGATTGTCTTTTCTATATTCACGCAGGAAGCAAAATAGATATTAAGACTCAATATCTGGATTTTCAACTATAGTACAATGATGTAGATGTTTAGGTGTAATATATTGATATTAAAATTGAGAAATTTTAATATCTCAATATATTTTTATATTATAGTTTTTCAAGGCTAGTTCAAAGTTTATAATACAATTGTGATAAGGTTGAAAAAATAATCAGATTTTAAACGCCAGTATGAAATAATTGAAGATATAACTAAATAAAAAATTACCTGTTTCGTACAATACAAAGGCTCTAGCTGAATAAGCATGGGAATAGTGCCCCTGCTCTAATTGGGCTCATATATCAGGGGTAAGTGTCTTCTAGTGTGAAGATAATTTACGCAAAGTACCAGCTCTTAGAAATGATTTTTTCAGAAGTTATAGTCGAAAATACAAAAATCGAAAAATCAATTTTTCTGGAAAACGGCTCAACCGATTTTAACGAAGAAAATATATGTTGTGGGGATAGTTAAGACAACGCTACATAAAAATCCCGGATGAATTACGTTAAATATAATGGGCAAAAAAAAATTATTTCAATTTTCAAAAAATTTTTTGACCATGTTTTTCAACGAGGGCCACCTTCATTTTTTTCTCATAAAACAAGCGAACGCTGATTAGTAACATATAATTTTCACGAACCGATCAAGAGGGGACTTCATAGAAAAAATGAGTGAAGAACATTTGTTGGCCCCTGAAATGCATGCTTTTACATACAAACCAGGGGCCAATGCATCGTTGTACTGACTGCTTAATGAAATGAGCATAATTCGAGGCAGATTGTTTTTTAATGAGAGTGAAGAGCACACTTACTTACCTTTACTGCCAAATTCAGGCATCGAAATCAAAACGATGGTTTCGAAATCTCTCTATAGAGTGCTAAAGGTGTATGAACATTAGTATATAGTGGAACTCTTTGTAGCAGTGTGTGTGCTTCAAAAAGTGAAGTGACTTTGCAGAAAATTGTAGAAGTGTCAAGGTTTTTGTTTACTGTGATCTTTGCTTACATAAACTTAGTTTGTTCGCGATGCAGGACAAAGAACGTTGCGCTACATGTACACGGAAAAAATTTATCCGTAAAAAAGTCACGAACTAGTAGCTAGGTCTCGGATATGAGAAAAATTCATCGGATATTTATGTATTTTCGTAAATAACCTACGAACTTTGAGAAAGATTGACGAACTCGATGTGAAAATTCTAAAACGGTTCATCACTTTTTTTTTACGTGAATAATTACAAAAATATTACGAGTGATTGGGAAAAGATTCTCAGAGCACTCACGAGCTTGCCCGACAAATCTGGGAACTCGAAACTAAGTCTCCTTGTACGTGGCCCACGGTCGCACGCGCGGTGCGTGTGTGCGCTCGTATGTGTATCTCGAGCTCGTCGGATGAGTGGCTAGAAGTTTTATAATACCTATTTTGTTTGGCCTCGATGGCTGCGCGTGTTTACGCACTCCTGGTTTATGTTTAGAAACTGGTGAGTCAGCAGTGTTTGAGGTTCGAATCTTCTGAGTTGCGAATTTATAAATTAATATAAAATTAAATCGCACAAATAAAATTTTTCCTCTTTTTATTTCAGTCTGAAATTTTCAGGAACTGTTCGTAGGAAGTTCGAACTGTTCGTAAGAAACTTCGAAATTTATCCATATATTTCTCATAGAAATAAGGATTTAATGTTTCATTTTTTTATCTCGTATCCGAGACCTAGCTACAAGTTCGTGACTTCTTCACGGATAAATTTTTTCCGTGTAATCGCTGATTGAGAAAGGTGTCGCGGCGAAGAAAGACAATTGAAAATGAAGTCGAAGAAACTTCGTATTCATCATTTCTTGGCAAGCAAATAAATATGGGAGATGTTATTTGCGACAAATGTCGTAAAAGAGAGATGGAAGCTAGAGCAGGTGAGTACTTTATTTTGGTAATAATAATTTTTTTATAAAGAAAGTGTATTTTTTTCGGTACGTGGAATAAGTGAAGACGTTGAGTCCGAGGTAGCGTCAGCATCTGATGAAGATCCGACGTTCGAGGTACGTACATCGAAATCAACGGAGACAACGGATACGGAATGTGTGAAACTTGTCTCACCAAGGATAATATCCACTCATTAATACTGTTACATTTATGCGGCAAGCAAACATTTGACAAAAGTTCATCAGAAAGCAAGACTTCAGGCATATACTGTTAGATGAATCGGGCAGCCTTTGCTGTGAACATCACCAGTTGCTCAGGAACATCAAACAAGTTTTTGGTGAAAAAGGTAGATACGCCAAACTGTGTGGGAAGATGTCTGTTTCAAATGCCTTAATCACACACTTTGAATACTGCAATACTAACATAGGACTTTTCAACTGAAACGTTTACGCGATCAAAACATTAGAATTGCCGGTTCTTAGTTTACCAAAAAAACAACAATTACTTGAGTCGAAAAGCGCATATTTGAATCTCTCAAAGATGTCATCATTTCCGGTAACTGAATAATATTGTCCCACCATAACCCTGTGTAGACAAATAACTGTTCGGTTAGTAATGTAAAATCCGCTATTTTATTCATAATAATACAATCAAACCTGATTGCTAAAGATTCCATTAATTATTCAAGATCGTTAACTTCGATTTCCATATCATGTGTATATACCTTCAAAGCAGATAGACATTCTTCGTAGAACTGGTTATCAATCATGTGATTTTCACAGCAACGATTGCCCGATGGTATATAGATTCGTCTAACAGTATATTCCTGAAGTCTTGCTTTTTGAGAAACTTTTGTCAAATGTTTTCTTGCCGCACAAATGCAACAGTATCGATCTCAGTGGGCACGGTATTGAAGAACGTAATTGGAACGTTCTAAAACCGTTCCTTGGACGTAAAAGTCAAAAGACGTTATTTGAACGTTTCAAAAACTGTCCTAAGTCAGACAAGATAATGTTCTGAAAACGTTCTATGTTCTAAATACGTCCTTAAAACGTCTCTCGAACATTCTATGTTCAAGGAACGCTATTAGGACTGACATAGGACGTTTTTGAGCCGTTCTAATAATGTTCTTTAACGTTTGTGCACACTGGGATGAGTTGATATTATTCGTGGTAAGTCAAGTTTCACTCATTCCGTATCCGTTGTCTCCGTTGACTTCGATGTACGTGGCTCGAACGTCGGATCTTCATCAGATGCTGACCCTACCTCGGACTCAACGTCTTCACCTATTCCACGTACCGAAAATAAATACACTTTCTTTATAAAAAAATTCTTATTACCAAAAAAAAGTACTCACCTGCTCTAGCTTTCATCTCTCTTTTACGACATTTGTCGCAAATAAAATCTGCCATATTTATCCGCTTGCCAAGCAATGATGAATACGAAGTTTCTTCGACTTCATTTTCAATTGTCTTTCTTCGCCGCGACACCTTTCTCAATCAGCGATTACATGTAAAGCAACGTTCTTTGTCCTGTATCGCGAACAAACTAAGTTTACGTAAGCAAAGATCACAGTAAACAAAAACCTTGACACTTCTACAATTTTCTGCAAAGTCACTTCACTTTTTGAAGCACACACACTGCTACAAAGAGTTCCACTGTATACTAATGTTCATACACCTTTAGCACTCTAAAGAGAGATTTCGAAACCATCGTTTTGATTTCGATGCCTGAATTTGGCAGTAAAGGTAAGTAATTGTGCTCTTCACTCTCATTAAAAAACAATCTGCCTCGAATTAGGCTCATTTCATTAAACAGTCAGTACAACGATGCATTGGCCCCTGGTTTGTATGTAAAAGCAAGCATTTCAGGGGCCAACAAACGTTCTTCACTCATTTTTTCTATGAAGTCCCCTCTTGATCGGTTCGTGAAAAATATATGTTACTAATCAGCGTTCGCTTGTTTTATGAGAAAAAAATGAAGGTGGCCCTCGTTGAAAAACATGGTCAAAAATTTTTTTGAAAATTAAAATAATTTTTTTTTCCCTTTATAGTTAACGCAATTTATCCGGGATTTTTATGTAGTGTTGTCCTAACTATCCCCACAACATATATTTTCTTCGTTAACATCGGTTGAGCCGTTTTCCAGAAAAATAGATTTTTCGATTTTTGTATTTTCGACTATAACTTCTGAAAAAATCATTTCTAAGAGCTGGTACTTTGCGTAAATTATCTTTACACTAGAAGACACTTACCCCTGATATATGAGCCCAATTAGAGCAGGGGCACTTTTCCCATGCTTATTCAGCTAGAGCCTTTTTGATCTCATAAGATTGCTGAACAATAATCCGTCATTATTCGTATGTCGTATTGATTTCGTCCAAAATATAAATGACTTGTTGAACCATCTGCGTGAAAAAACGGAGGTTCAACTTGGTTAAAATAACCGTAAAACTATATAATTTAAACGAAGAGTAGAGAGCAAAACATTTAAAGTTTGTATTAATTAAAGACGAACATGATAATCAAACAGCTGATTGATAAAGTAGGAACTATGGTTAGGGCATCGAATACGAAGAAAGTAAATAAAAAAAGTACAATGCAGAAAATATCAAACGCAAGACGTCAGGTATCTATTGCTTGCATCAAGAAGTTTGACTTTAAAAAGCAAAAAGAACGCTATTATTTTACAATTCATTGATAATAATGTAGCTCTTTAGTTAGTTTAACCTCTGTTTCTTTTCCCTGTTACCCAGGAGATTAAACAAGTTATTTAAATTTTTCACTTTATTAATATGACATACAAATAATTACAGATTATTTATCTCAGCAGTTTTTCAACACTAGACATTTTTATTCTACGGAACAGGTCATTTTGTATTTAGTTATATCTTTAATTATTTTATTTAGAAGCGTTTCAAGAATTTTCAAAGGTTTCAAGAGAATCAAAAATTGTTCAGAAAATTCACGGAAAAATTGTCAATAAGTTTATATTTTACAAACTTAATTTTTAAGAGAAAATTAAAAATAATATCAGTATAATCAGTAAAGTCTGAAATATTTTTTTTAATCTTCTAGGCTGGTCAAAGTCCTAAATATCTTTTAAACTGACTCTAAGTTTCCCTCAGATTTGCTATTTCCTTCAAAATGAAAAAAATTATACTTTTTCGACATATCTAAAATTTCTCCAAATCTTTTTAAACTCAAAGAGTCTCAGGTAGGCAGCTGGTGAAAATTAATCTTTTTTCTTTAAGGATTCAAATATTTGGTTAGATAATGCTAGTTGAAATAAAAGTTTTATTCTAATATGAGCGGATGACCGACAAAATTCTTCCTTTTCTTTCTGTGGAGAAATTTTAATAAAAAATGCAGAGAAAGTGACAGGTTTCTATGCATGTATCATGAAAGTTGATTCAAACAAAAAAATATATTACTTATATATTCAATTCGAATTCGCATTCAACGTTGAAGCAGCTAAAACGTTTTGTTATCACTGTGAGTTTCAATCTTTCTACCTAATTATGATGTATTTATTGAAAAAAGTGTCTACATAGGTCAAATGCCCAGAAAGAATTTTTGGATGCCAATTTATTTTACCAAATTGTTCTTTCAGTTTCATTCTTTTCGACATTTTTCAATTCCATTCCACCCCATTTTCTTTTAAACCCGTTTCCAGCCACTCACATATTTTCATAAATAAGAAATGTCGAACTGTGACTCAAATTTGAAGGAAAACAATTTTTATTACAATTTTCATTTTATTTTGTGAACACGATATCTTGAAGACGGTTGCGGATGCATTGCTGAATTTGGAGGGCTTGACCGAGTAACCTGTTTTTATTTTAATATTTTTATGGTTATCTATAAGAAAGCAAATAAAATTGATAAGCAATCATGATGAGGACGCAAAGTGGTCATATCAAGTAAGCACTATAAAATTAAAAATGAAAGTAAAGTAGAAACACCCGAGATCGAATTCACAACTAGTTCTTAGTATACTTGAAATTAATAATGAAAATATTTTAAAATGTTAGACAGTATCTGACGGTGTCTGACGGTATCCCCCGCCCACAACAAAAAATTAATATAGGTCAATCAATTCGCCTCGAACCAAGGAATGTTTCATATTTTGCATCAACTTTGAATTATGATAATGAAAACATTTTCACTGTATAAAACCGGTTTTTCGAATATTATTAAGTAGTTTTCAACAAAGAGATCACTTTCGGTTTCCCACGAAGAAAAATTTTCAATAATTGAAAAGTTTGCTAGATTTTTTCTTTTTAATCACATTTACTTGTATAACAAGCGAAATGTAATATATTGTACTGTACAAATTTAGATACCCCAAAGATACACTTCTGTCTGTTCCCACATGCAGGTGAACAACTTTAGAAAAGTTTATCTGAAACAAGATAAATATAATTAATATTTTGATCATTAACTTTTTAAAAGCTTATCCCAAAAACTATGATTCCTTAATAGACGTTTTTAATTTAACGTGTGTATACGTAATTAAAGACTCGTGGAAATAGCTGCTTCAAAATTAATTTTTTGGCGGCCGGAGTTAGTACTTGGATGACTTTTATATATTGGATAACTTGATCCTCATGTTACTTCAACGTATGATTCCACAGTAAAAATGGCAAAACATCCATTTGAACCTTCTGCCTGGAACTCTTCCAGCATCCTCGGGCAATATTGAAATTAAATTTAGGATATACCTTCATTTTGGACCAATACACAATTTTCTGGGTCTGTTAAAAACATCGTTCATAAAAATCCTTACGTTTTTTCTTACAGAATCAACGGATCTGCCACCTGATCGCGATTCGCCAGGGCCTTCTAACCAGGTACCTCGTCGTAATCGGCCAGGTCCTTCTAACCAGGTATCTCGTCGCAATCCACTAGGTCCTTCTAATCAGGTACCTCGTCGCAATCGGCCAGGTCCTTCTAATCGGGTATCTCGTCCGAACCGTCGTCGTTTTCGGCCAAACCATCCACATAATATTGCTGACATAACTCCAGGTGCAGGTTCCCATAATTATTCTCAGTTTCTCAATTCGAGATTTAAAAAAAAAATCAATAAATAAATATAGAAAATATAAATGAATAAAATATAAAAATATATAAGAAATTGTTTAGGGAGCGTTCAAGTATTACGTAACGCCCCAAGGGGGGGGGGGGGGGGGGTCAAGCCAAATATTACATAATGGCGAAAAACTGCAAGGAAAAGTCGGAAAAAACGTTATATAGGGGGGAAGGTGGATTAAAAATTCCGAAAAACTGCGTAACGTAATACTTGAACGCTCCCTTAGGTTGAAATTGTTTATTTAAAAAACAAGTTACATGGATTCTTGTGCGTTAGACTTAATTGTAGATGAAAACTGCCATTTTTATTGTGAAGAATATCTTTCAATGAATTAAATCAGCCCCTGCTCATGAGGATTATATAATAAATGCAGCTTTCATATAAAATTGCAGCTAAGACAAAAAAATTCATACAACTTTTTGTTAATAAACAATTTCTACCAAAACAATTTCTTTTAAAGTGCGCTTAGATTTCTCCTTCCAAATTCACAGCATGAACATTAGGTCTGTTTCTTTGAATTGAGAAATCTTTTTCTTTCAATTTTAGTTCATATTGTATATACTTTTTTTAAATAGTAAAAACTTGTGTGAATTAAAAGAAAATTCATAATCAAATTTTGTAAAATCCATTAATAGACTTACAATTTAGTGCAATTGAGTAGTTTTAAGTAAATGAATTTGTTAAGTCTTTAAAATTATTATTAAATATATTTTTCATACAGAAACAATTCGAGAATATGAAGGTGTGCAACAACCCGAGAAAGTAGTAATTGAAGATGGTGATTATCTGTACCGTCGTCATGTCCCCTATTTAGTATTCCAAAATGGAGAATTTCGTCGATTATATCCTGTTGTACATGAAGGTAATTAGGAAACTGAAATACAATCTTATACAAATATTAAAAAATTATGCCTCAAACATCTAGTTATTTTTTTCCTGAAGAGCATTGCTGAAATACAAGAAAAAAATTCAAAATATAATTTCTTGGAAATTAAATATTAGCAGACTCATGGTTCAGAACAATTCAGTTATTCTAACGTAATGATTTTTTAAATCTTTGAAATAATTAATGACTATATTTTTTCCACAGATAATGATAGCAGAATGATTGCGGTAGAGGCACCACAGCATGGTGATATACTGTACCATAAAAATAAACATGCTATTGCAGTATACAATCATGATCATTTCGTTTTTCTTGATTTCACATATATAATTTCCAGTTCATCATCAGGTAATTTACAAACTAAAATACTATCTAAAAAAATTGAGCTGACCCGAAAAATCAATTTAAAAAAAATCTATGTATTATTTTATAGGGTCAACATTTAGTGAAATGGGGGCAAATATATTTAAACGAGCTGCTGTCCAAAAGTATAACCTCGTGAGTATCATTTCCGATAGTCACTTCCTCGCGCATAAATGCTGGAAACTAGCCTTTACGGCAAATGGCACTTACTAGGACATACTTTTGGAGAGCAGTAGGTAGGGATCATATAGTATGATTGGATTTAATTTTTTATCACATTCCGTAATATTACAGTTTTGCATCATATACTTCGACCAACCTACTTAATAGTTTAGAATTATATATCGTTTAATTGTTAAAACAATAAACTTTATATTTTTCTTGCAGAATCAAGCGAACGATCAAGGTCGAGGTCACCAGTTCTTAGTAATCAAGATCCACCGCCCAACCCATAAGCCAACATAATGAAGATGATGTCACATTCGAACATTGTCGGAAAATCAAAAAGTAAGAAAAAATATTAAAATAATGTGATAAGTGAAAAGTTTCAGCATGGAGACGGATATTTTTGTTATATTCACATTATTAAAATTTCACATTTCCCCAAAGATGATTTATTATAAGCACACCATACACTACAATGATGACATTCCACATATATTCAGAAGTTTTTTAATTTAACATGTACGCACGAACCTACGAATGATCTCGAATGTCGGTAACTAATATTTGGGATTAAAAGGTCAAATTCAGTCGTGATTTTTTTTAAATATGAAACTTACGGGAACTATTACCTGTTTCATGGACCGAATTTATGGTGTAATAAAATAATATATTCCACAATACTTCTGCTACAAATCATACTTATCATCAGAGATTTCGCCAGCGCTGGACCAGTACTACGATTTTTCCCTAGGATAGGCCATCTCAATTAGATGTTTTTATTCGGATGGAATTCTAATATGCGCCAAAAGTGTTCCACCGATGAGAAAATTTGAGGTGTAAAATTTTGTGTGGATTGGACAATATCTTCAAATCTTTGAAAATAAAAAAAAATCCTATTGGTTCAAAAATTATAGAAAATTTGGTGTGTTCTTACACATTGAGTTAGCAGATTTGTACTAATTAGCAGTAAACGAATCGGCGCTATTTAAATTAGTAGAAAACTACTTAGTTTTGGTTTTCAAAAATTATTACTCAAATTTAAATAATGCAATGAAAATATAGAAATAGGGGAAACCGCCCTCCAGTAGATAGGAAAAAATTCAACAGCATATAACTGCATCAGTTTTCAAAAATAAAGAAAGATTATGGTTGTTAAATAAAGCTTACATATTGAATTGACTATTCTTATAGGAATAATATCACGAAATTAATCAATTAGCTGTATTAAACATTTTTATTAGACCTGGTCAAGGCTACGATTTTGACACCTTTGTCCATCAATAGATAATCGTTTCTGGTATCGTAATCGTAATCTGGGCAAAACAGAATATTCAATTCTCGATAATTATAATTTATCGTTAGTATACTTACAATTAAAATCAATTTATTGAGTAAATAATAGTTTAAACTATGATTATTTTACAAAAATCGCAAAAGTTTAAATTATTGACATTTTTTTTATCTTTGATATACCGTGAGATTGGTACGATTGGTACGAGATGTTCAATCTTTATACAATTTAACCTGACTTGCGATGACAGAAAAGTGCAGCATTTTCACATACCTTAATCCTTAAAATGATATCTTTTCCAAAAAAGTCCTCAAAAGACAACTAAAATTTATCAGCTTTTTAATAACCAATAATTTACACTATTTTCTTAGTTTATTATTTACAATAATTTGAATTAAAAAACATCAAGAATCAAAATAAACAAACAAAAAAACACAACCTATAACTTAAAACCGAGCTTAAAACAACAGCGAGACAGTCGCAGAGCTGCCAATTTAGACAGCGACATTTTTTGTAATTTTCCGATTATCTACTGTTGGTTATCTACTGTTGGAAAATGTATTATCTAATCAAAAGTCCTGCAATATTTATAAATATTAACGAAAGAACACTTTGTATTTATAAATATTGTTCATTAAACTCTAAGCTTCGATTCTAATGTATAAACATGTCATAAAAATGTTTCATTAAGTTAACAAGTATGAATAAAGAAGAGGTGAAATTTTGTTTTCAGGTTAAAAATTAATTTTTCGCCCTCACGCATTAATTAATTATAAAATTTCAATGAAACTTCGTTAGAAAATATAGTATCCTCGCTGAAAAGTTATACTAACAAAAGTAATTAACATTTTTTGTCAGTTTTCCAGTTAATTAAGATTATCTACTGTAAATCATTATCGACTGTAGGGTGGTTTCCCCTATGGTCATTCTTTATTTAAAGTAAAAATGACATTTTTTTACTCCTAATTAGCAATAATGTTTCTTTTTCTCATGACAAATATAATTTTAAATACTGTTGCGTATACGTCTGGCTTGATGAAATACAATTTCACATCATAGATCTTGAATATTTTTCAATTTCAGCATGCACATAACTGCTATCCAAAAGTCAACAACCTCAAAAATTTTTTAAAATACCTTTTTGGGAGCCTTGTAAATACTTAAAAATTACTGAAGTCCTCGGGCATCTGACAATACCCCGTGAAATCCGTTGAAATTCCTTAAAAATCATTTTAAATCATTGGAAACCTATTTTTTCACAATCTCACGCATGTATAAAACTACTCTGTCAGTCTGACTTTTAAACATTACTCTGACTTAATATTTTAATACTTCATCACATTAATAACCCGCGTTTCGAGCGTTATTGCGGGAACGTCACATAAAACCACGTTATCGTCGCAAAATGTTGACCGCCAGGCGTTAATATTGTGGAGATTTTCGTGAGATAAATTTCCCAGCAGTGTTCTTGTTTTCAAGCTTCACTCTCTGCCTCTCTTCTTCACTGCTCATTGTTCATTATTCCACATCTACCCGCCTCTACCCGCAATTTCAGGGACACAAGCGGCTGAGGCGATAAAACGTTTGACGGTCCTGCACCGCCAAATAATTGGACCCTGAAGTTTCCTGCATCTATGGAATTCAAAATCGTTTGGGCGTCAGCTCGTCCGTCGTAATTTTTTCCCAGGACGAGAGAAAATTCTCGGCTAATATCTGTAGCCTATCTGAGACCTGACTCATGTCTGTAGAAGATTATGATCCAGTTCGATCTAGAAGTGGTTTGAAATCTATTTTTGGTACTTTTTACATTCTCATCATAATGAGAAAGTATTGGTTTTATGTGAAAAATGACTTTCGCGGACTCCATCAAATGTCGACGTTTTGAGGCCCCCTGAGTCAGAAAAAATGGTTTTTACGTCGGTGTCTGTCTGTCTGTCGTTGTTGTCGTCGTCGTCGTCGTCGTCGTCGTCGTCTGTATATCGGATAACTTTTGAAAGACTGATCGGATTAGATTTTGCTTTGGCACACAGTTTCAGGGGAAAAAAAGA
>CAKNYM010053010.1:137373-153039 GCA_932195095.1 Andricus curvator
GGAGCTATAAATTAAACATTTTTTAAATTAAATTTATTCAGAAAAAATATCTCCTTTCGCTCCTCTGGGATTCGAACGCCAGGTCAACTGATTTCCGGTCAGGTGCTCTAACCACTGAGCTACTAGAGAGACCAGAGAGAGAATCCTTTTTCTGAAATACACTTTATTTTGAAAGACTTTATATACAAGTCAATTTTTACGAGGAATCTGTCTAGTCTGAGACGGCGTTAAAGATTTTCTGTATTAGAGGATGTAACTTTGATCGATGTTGTAGATTTCCATTTTTACAGTGTGTGTGAAAGGATTTCTCTTTTGATCGATCGTTTCCATCTCCGATGATAATACAGATTCCTAGTAAAAATTGACTTGTATATAACATGTTGCAAAATAAAGCGTATTTCAAAAGAAGTATTCTTTCTCTGATCTCTCTAGTAGCTCAGTGGTTAGTTCACCTGGCCGAAAATCAATTGACCTGGCGTCCGAATCCCAGCGGAGCTAAAGGAGAAGATCTTTTTTTCTGAATAAATTTAATTTAAAAAACTAATTTTTACTATCATTTTTTTACTTTTTCATAATAATCTAATAAGTCTAATGCAACATATTTAAATTCAATCTAATTACATATTTCACCAAATTTTGATTTTTCTCAACCGGCACCAATCTTTTAACAACAGAAAGGTCGTCCGTGCGTTTCGTTGCCTCGCAGGACCTTCAAATTGTTGAAAGATTAGAGCCAGTTAAACAAATGAAAATTTTGTAAAAAAAAATTGACTGTAAAAATTGGTTAACATCTTCAACCATAGTTGATCTTTCGAAATTTCTTTTCTTTTAATTGAATTTTTTCATTCTCTGTATAAATTATTGGGGGTACGAAAAACCCTAATTTCTTTTCCTCTCTGGGTTCTTTATCAGGATGAGAAAATAAAATGTGGAAATTTTAATAATTCTACGGCAAAAATTAGTTTCAAAGAAATTTTGAAAGTATGAGTCAAGTGCAAAAATGTGCAAAACAGGTTTTATTCCTGTTATCATAATCTAATGATGCAATTCTGAAAACGAATCTAGAATTAGATACAAATTTTGGATTTTAATAAACCTTAAGGGTCGTCCATAAACTATGTTACCAATTTGAGGGAAGGAGAGGAACGCACCAAAAACTACGATTCGTAACAGGGGTGGAAATAGCCCCCCCCCCCCCATTAACCCCCACCCCCCGTCGGTGGAAGTTACTTTACCAACATAGATAACTTCACACTCTTTCGCCTATTCCCCTCATTTCCACCCCGTTATCAAGAAACTTCCCGTTTATTAATAGAAACCAATAAGAAAATCGAACTAGTTTGTGTATAAAGTTCATCCTTTTCGATTGAAAAGTCTACGATTATATTTTTGGATCGGAATTCATTTCGGTTAGCTAAAAATTCCACTATATTTGAACTGCTTCGTTAAAAATACATTTTTTTTTGTTGTTGACAATTTCTCTCTTTGGTTGCTAATTGAACCATTTTGTTAAAAACTCGAATTTATTGGTTGAGAATTAATTTTTATAACTGAAAATGTAACTATTTTATTTTTGTTCGAAAATTTATATTTTCAATTGAAAATTCTTGATCTTTTCTAGTTAAAAATTCACCTATTTGGTAGAATATCAACTATTTTGTTAAACATTTATATTTACAGGTTGAAACTCAAACTGTTTTAAAGAAAGTTCTTGTTTCTTTCAATTAGTTTTTTTTGTAGAAGATTAATTTTCTTTGTTGAAAATTCATCATTTTGGATCATGATTCAACCGTTTTGTTAAAAATACGTCGTTTTTAATTGAATTCTACTGAATGAAAACTAGTTATTTTTTTTTTTTTTGAACGGAAAATTTGACTATTATATTTTTTGATGTAAACTAATATTTGCAAGTTGAAAATTCAACTGTTTAGCCAAAAATTTATCTTTATTGATTAAAAACTAATTTTTTTTTTTGAAATTTATCTTTGTATGTTCAAAATTCAGCTATTTGTTTACAAATTCGGCTATTTTGTTAATATTTTAATTATTCATTGAAAATTCAACTATTTTCTCAAAGACTTTTCTTTGTCGGAAATTCTATTGTTTTGTTGAAAATCCGTTCTGTTGGATTGAAAATTCATCCCTCTGGTTTGAAAATTCATCCCTTTGGTTTGAAAATTCAATCCTTCAGTAGAAAAGTCATCTTTCTTGTTTGAAAATTCATATTTTTTTCTTTTCAATTTCAAATTAAAATCTTATTTGGCAGAATTCACAAGAATTCATAATTTCTTATATAAAATGAATCTTTTTGGTTGAAAATTTAACTATTTTGTTGAAAATTTGTTTTTTTCTGGAAATTAATTTTTTTAATTAAAAATCGAATTATTCCATTTTCAGTTCAAAATTATTCTTTGTTAGTACCAAAACTACATTTTGTTGAAAATTCAACTATTTTATTAGAATCTTTTTTGTTCAAGAATTCAACTGCTTTGTTCAATATTCGACCTGTTGGAGTGAAAACTCATATTTTTTATTTGAACGTCTTTGCAAATCTCTCTTAGTTCAAAATTAACTTTTTTGTTGAGAAATCAACTGTCTTCTAAAAAATTCGTCTTTTTTTGTTAGCAAATTTTACTATTCGTTTAAAAAGTTAACTATTTTGTTGAAAATGTGTCTCTTTGGGTAAAAATTTCATCGTTTATTATTCGCAACTGAATTCCTTATTGGTTACAACATCAAAAACTTGGTTTGAAATTGAACTACTTCGTTAAAAATTCGTTTTTTTTGTGAACAACTTTCTCTCTTTGTTTGAAAAATCGACTATTTGGTTGAAAATTGGCGCGTTTTGTTGAAGATTTAACTATTTGAGTTAAAATCAAATTATTTCTTTGAAAATTCAACTATTTGGTAGAAAATTAATTTTTTGTTGAAAATTCATATCTTCGGGTTGAAGATATATCTATTTTATGGACGATTCCTGTATTTTGTTGAAAATTCGTCTTTTTGGTAGAGGATTACTCTTATTTCTTGAAAATTAATCTTTGTCGTTGAGGATTCACCTATTTTTTTTTTAAATTCGTATAGAATTCGAATGGTTGAAAATAGTTTACTTTGTTGAAAATTAATTTTTAAATCTAAAAATTTAACCAGATTTAACAATGCCACTTTTTTGGTTGAATCCTTTTTTTTAGTAAAAAATTTCACTATTTTTTTGGAAATTTATCGTTCTTGATTGAAAATAAATCTTCATAGTTGAAAATTTATCTTTGTAGGTTAAAAATTCAGCTATTTACTTATACATTCAACTACTTGCTTGAAAATTTAATTATTTGTTGAAAATTCAACTTTTTTATCGAAGACCTATTTTTGATCGAAAATTCAACTGTTTTGTTGAAAATCCGTCTTTTTGGTTTAAAAATTCATCTCTTGGTAGAAATTGCATCTGTTTTTATCTGCAATTGAAAATAATTTTGTTAGAATATCAACTAATACATTTTACGTTTAGAATACATCTTCCACAGAAAACGAGAAAAAAGCAGAATGAACATGAAATCTGTGTTTAGCCAACGGGTAGGTTATGTGGCTCCCGGACTAATATGAGATCTTCAGGTTGATTATGGACCCCTATCATACCACGCAATTTTAGAGATACATCTGGATGAGGCAATTCGACGTTTGACACTGCTGAAGTGACAAATAACGCATTACCTCGAGCTGAGGGAAGCAACTATTTGTGGCGCAACTCCCCTTCGAGAGGTTTTCAGTAGTAGACGAGAGGAGGCTAGGAGGGTAGGATAGAAAAAGGAATGAGGGTTGGTGGGTGCTGAAGCGAAAAAGGCGAAAGAGGAAGAGCGAATAAGAAAGGCAGTGGGAAGACTTGTTATCCCGAAAGGGATAGTGGAATGGATTTCTCCAGTTACCAAACACCCTCGTAGGCTACCCTCAACCCTTTCTTCTGGTCCCCAGACGCACATTTCTTTTTAGGTTACGACCGCCACTATCTTCGGTCGCTGAGGTTCTCAATTTCCCCTTTTTTCTTATATAGTTTTACCACAAAGTGAAGAATAGTGAGTGATTTAAAAAAAATGATTTTTGTATAATTCATCAGAAAATTTGCAGTTAAACATACAGATTTGGACCAGAACGTGAAATTAGCCTGGATAATATTGCTTCTTGTTCATTCACCATGTTGTAGGTTTCTATAATTTCGTGACGCCTAATCGACAATGAATACATTTTTTTTTAATTAAATTTTTTTTTTTATACATGAATCGGGCAAAAAATTTGCTGACGATTTGTAACCAGTGAATGGGGGGGCGGGGGGGGGGCGAACTTGAAATCATACACGGAAAATACAAATGTGAATAGCAATTTTTTGAAAAGCTTGAAAAAATGAAAATTATTAGTGATTTTATTTTGCAAGTAAAGCATTTGAATACAGACTTCACACTGTTTTCTCTATTCCCCTCTTTTACCCCTTTTTAAACGAATTCCTCTTCCTTCTTCTATTATCAAGAAACTTCCCCTTTTTCTCGTTTTTCATCTAAATGATAACTGAATCCATAGAACTTAGTTGAAAGTTCAACTACTGTATTAAACATTCATTTTATTGGATGAAGATTCAACTTCTTGTTGAAAATTGGTTCTTTTTGGATTATAATTCATCTTTTAACTAAAAACTTAACTATTCCGCTATTGATTAAAAATCGACTTGAAAATTTATCGTTTTTAATTTTTAATTCTCTTAAATTCGTCTTTTTTTGGTAGAAAATTAATATTTTTGATTGAAAATGTCACTGTTAGGTTAAAAGTTGAATTGCTTTGTTAAAAATTCATTTTATTAGTTGAAGATCTATCTTTGAAGTTGTAAATTCAACTTTTTTATTGAAAATTCCTTTTTTCTCATTTTTTTTCAGAAAACAAAAATTCAAGTATTCGGTTATTAGTTCAAAATGTATGCATTTGGTTGTGAATTCATCGTTTTTATCAGAAAATTAATGTTCTTGATTGAAAATTCAACTCCTTGGTTGAAAGTTGAACTACTTTGTTGAAAATTAATTTTAATTATTGAAGATCCATCTCATTGGTTGAAAATTAAACTATTATGTTGAAAATTCGTTTTCCTAAAATTCAAAATCAATGTTTGCAACAGAAAATTCAAGTTTTATATTTTTGATTGATCGTTATGGTTTAAGATTCAACTACTTCGCTTAAAAATTCAACTGCTTTCTAGAGAATTCGCCTTTTTGGTTTGAAAATTTGATCATTTGGTGGCCATTGTTTTCTCTCTTGACCAAAAAATCTCTGCTGATTGAAAATGTAACTATTTTGTTCGCAATTCTTCTCTTTTAGTTTGGTTAAAGATTAATCTGTTCAACTGAAGATTCAACTATTTTGTTGGCAATTTGTATTTTCTGATTGAATTCGTTTGTTTCTTTTTTATTTGAAATAAACATATTTTTTTGGTTGAAATATCAACTATTATGTACATTTTTGTTTAGAATTCAACTTTTTGGTTAAATTTGACTGGTTCTGATTTCTAATTATAATCTTATTGTTTGGTTTCAATATCAAATATCATATATTTTTGTTGAGAATTATTCTCTCTTTATTGAAAATTCAAATACTTAGTTCAAAGTTGAACGTCTTTGTTGAAGCTTCTTTTTTTTTATCAAACATTTAACTGTCTTCTAAACAATTGGTCTTTTTCACTTGAAAATTTAACTATTTTGTTATTAATGCAATACTTTTTGGTTAAAGTATATTCTTTTGTTTAAAAATTCTTCCCTTTTGCTTGAAAGTTAAACTTTTTGGTTATAAATTCAACACTTTCGTTGATATATAATTTTGTTATTGTTGAAACTTCAAATATTCGGTTGAAAATTCATTTTCCTAGATAGAAAATTTAACTATTCTGTTGAAAATTCAATTACTTTGTCGAAAATTCGACCATTTTGTTAAAAGTGCATATCCTCTATGGTAGAAAAGTCATATTTCTTGGCTGAAAATTCATCTTCTTTTCTTTTTGATTTAAAATTAAAATCTTGTTTGGTTGAAATATCAAGTATTACATTTATCATCTAGAATTCATATTTCCTGTTAGAAAATCAATATTTTTGCTTAAAAATTTAACTATTTCGTTAGACATCTTTTTTGTTTGAAAATTTATTTTTTTTGTTCGGAAATTTATTTTTCAAACTGAAAATTTAAATAATCTGTTTTCCGTTGAAGATTAGTGCCTTTTAGTGCTTCACACTACATTATTTTGTTAAAAATTAAACTATTTTGTTGAAATCTAATTTTTTGTTTTGAAAATTCAACTCCTCTGTTAAATATACGTGCTTTAATTGAAATTCCAAAAATTTGGTTGAATTACAATATTTTGTTGAAAATTTTATTTAAAAGAATTGATTCCCCGATTTTCGTGAAAAATCATTCTATTGTCCCTGTTTTAAGAGCATTTTGTGCTGTGAAGTCTGCTAAAATATCATGTTTGTATGTTTGACATTTATCAAATGAAGCCATAGAAAAATTTGCTTACGTTTTCGTATTTGTGACGTTACCCTGAGAGGACGAAGAATTATTATTTATAATTTCCATTTGCATTCTACAATTTGTATATAAAATAAATGAAAGTTATATATAATCTTTCACACAAAGTGTTCAAAATAGCGTGACTTAGTTTTCTAACGGTTTCTTATCTTCTTTCTCAAAGCGCAGAAAAGTATTGGTATATTCATTCGAGAATTTAACGTAATATTTAAATATTCACTATGGCACTATGGAATACTCTTAAACTAAATGAGCAAATGTTGAACCTATGATTGTCAAGCACTTGAGCCAAATTCCCCTGGAACTTTGATGAGCACGAAACCCTAAAAGTGTAGTCAAATTGGACACCACTGAGCAGGCCACAAGCGGTCCAGTGGAGTCTGGAGTCTGCACTGCACCAGCAAAGGGTCGTGGCTTTGGTCTTCCAGAGAATAGGGATGGAGGGAAAACTCAATTATCTCATTCGTAATTAACCGTGGCTCGATACACGAATTGTATGTGCGCAACGACTGAATTTACAGGCATCCTACCACATATTTACTTTCGACAGAAGGGGCCGTTCAAAAACTGTGTCACGCTATTTTGAAGACTTTTTCCATCCCTCCCCTCCCTCGTCGGAGATCATCAGATAAGGCTTGTACCCCCAGGGCCCAGGGTGAAGACAGAAATACGACCCCGCCCCCCTTTGAAGTCAAAATGTTGTCTCCGATTCAATTTGATAAACGCCAAAAATAAAACCAAAAACATACAAACATAATATTTTAAGAGGCTTCACAGCCCAACATTCTCTCAAAATAGGGTGGTTTTCCACGAAAATAGGAGAATAATATGGTAATAATGGGGGAATAAATTCAAGTCTGAATATACTGCATTTTCAAGAAAATATTTGATTTTTCAACAACAAAAATTAATTTTCTATCAAAATAGATAAATTTTTAACGCAACAGTTGAGTTTCCTAGATGAAAACCAAATGTTTTGGCAATCATGGAAAGATTAATTTTCAACCAAGAAAGTTGATTTTGCAAGCAAATAGTGGAAATTTCTACAAACGAAAAAGAAGTTTTAGACCAAACAGTTGCATTTGCAACCAAATATTTAAGCTTTCAAGCAAAAAGGCGAATTTGTTAACAAGATAGTTGAATTTGCAATCTACAAAGATGAATTTCAACGAAATAGTTTAATTTTCAAACATAAAAGATTAAACTTCAAACACAAACAGTTGCATTTTCAAATAAGTAGTTGAATCTTTAATCCAAGAAGACGATCTTTTTAGAAAACAGTTGAATTTTCAACCAAGTAAGATTAATGTTCAAGCAAGAACTTTTCTACCAAAAAATATGAATTTTCTATCCAGTGAGACCAATTTTCTACCCCAAATGATAAATTTTCCACACACCAGGTAATTTTTCAAAAAAAAAAGATAACTTTCAACATAACCGTTAAATTTTCAACAAAATAATTATATTTTTAACGGAATCGTTCAAATTTTAACCACATAGTTGAATTGTCAACCTACAAAGATGAATTTTTCAACAAATAGAGGCATTTTTTACACAAAAAGTTAAATATCAACCAAACAGTTGCATTTATAATCAAATAGTTGAACTTGGAAGGATAAATTTTGAAAAAAATAGTTCAATTCTAAACATACAGAGATAAATTTTCATTAAATTTTCATTAAAAGATAAATTTTTAATGAAAAATATAGCAGTTTATATTTCAACCAAAATAGATTTTGATTTTTAATTTTAAAACTTTCGAAAGTTTACCCAAAAACGAACAATTCGCAAGAAAAAATGTAATGGCTGATATTTCAACCAAAAAAGATTTTAATTTGAAATAGTAATCGATTTAATTTGAACAAAAAAAAATTTAACCAATCAGTTGCACTTTAAGTCAAAAATGATCAAATTTTTATCAAAAGAGATGAATTTTCAACCAGGAAAGGTTTCTCATTCAAGAGATGAAAGAATTTTAGGCAAAAGTGAATTCAAACCAGAAAGTTAATTTTAACCAAATAACTGAATTTTCTACTTGTGTGATAGATTTTTTAATCATAAAAGTCTAATTTTCAACAAAACAGTTGAAATTTGAAGCCAAATAGGCTAGTTTTCTGCGAAACAGTAAACTTTCAAACCCAAAAATACATATTTTCAACAAAGTAGATACATTTTCACGAAAAAATTGGATCATCAACTAATAAAATTAATTTTTAAGAAACTACTTCAGATTTCAACCGAGAAGTTGAATTTTCCATGAAGAAAATGAATGTTCTATTAAAAACAAAAATTTACAACAAAATATATAAATTTGCATTTGCAAAAATTAATTTTAAAACAAAAACAAAATACATTTTTAACAAAATAGTTTAAACTTCAACCAGGAAAAATATTCCATTCAACAGAGAAAAGAAATCTCAACCAAATTGTTTAATTTTCAAGCCAAAAAGGCGAATTCTCAACAAAAAGGTTGCATTTTTCATCTGAAAATATGAATTTTGAACTAGAAAATTAATTTTTAGCCAAATAAATGAATTTTCTACCGAAATAATAGAATTTTCAATCCAAAAAGACTAATTATCAACAAAACAGTTGAATTTTCAACACAAGAATATCAATTTTCAACAAAATAGTTCAATTTTCAACTAACGAGATGGATCTTCAACTAATAATATTAATTTTTAACAAAGTACTTCAAATCTCAACAAAGTAGTTGATTTTTCAATGAAAAAAAAAATAAAAAATTTTCCCAAAAAGACGAATTTACAACAAAATACATAAATTTTCAATTAAATAGTTGAATTTGCAGTTGAAAAAATTAATTTTGAAAAAAAAACGAATTTTTGACAAAGTTGTTCAATCTCCAACCAATAAAATGAATGTTTAACTACGTAAGTATACCATTAAGCCATTTCCCTTTCAGGGTAGGCGTGACACTACCCGATTCGGGTAGTGTTTCTAGGTGGATAGTTTCTTGTAGTAAATAACTACAAGTGTGGGCTCACCACACCCACGTACTTAATTAATAATTCAATTAGTTAATTAATTAATTATTAAAATTAATTAATTACGTAATTCAACTTAAACCAAGTAGTTGAAATTTCAACCGAAAAAATGATTTAACAGTGATTATTTTGATATGTAGTTGAATATATAGCTAAAAACGATGACTTTTCAGCCAAAAATGGACAAGTTAAATTTTCATTTAAGAAAATTAATGTTCATATTTGAAAAAATCGAATTGCCAACAAAATATTTCAATCTTCAACTAAATAGTAGAATTTTTAACCAAAAGAGATGAATACTGAACAAAAAATAAAATAGTAGGATTTTAATTTGAAAAAAATTAACTTGCACTAAAAAATAGCTGGATTTCCTTATTTAGGTACTATTAATACAGTTCTCATTTAAGCGCGAAGGCGAGAAAAAGGGGAAGTTTCTTGAAAACATGGCAAAAAGAGAAATCCTATCTCAGAAAAGTGTTGTAACGATACGTGTCGAAAATTTTGCAATCATTGTTGTTAAAAACCTTATTGGCACTTGAAATTCTTTTATACCATAAATTTGAAATTTTGAAAATTAAATCTACAATTAATCCCTGTTTGAGCATGTTCTAGGAATCTAGGTGTACAGTCAATTTAAAAACTGTTTATTCTTTAACTTTTCAAATATTATAGAAGAGAAGCCCTTTAGAAAAATAAATAATACAAAAATATTTGAGGTTATTGTTCTTTATTTAAATGTATTTATTTGAATATTTGTGTTTTTTCTTTCGTTTTATACGGTGGTTGTAATTGTGATTTGATTTTAAATTACAAAAGCTCATTCTATTCTCATGATTTATAGTGAGTTATTTTTTGAATTCAACAGTTTGCTAAAAAAATCAATAAACACGCGATGAATAGAATTGTAAAGACCCTTTCACGGAATAAAATGAGCTTTTGTAAAGTAAAATTGATTGAAAATTACGACTGTTATCTAAAGCGGAATAAAAAAACGAATATGCCATCAATAATTAATAAGCTACTTACTTTTATCATTCAAGTTAAAGATTAAGTAGTTTTGAACTTGACGGTGAACCTCAAATAAGAAAATTCAGCATTTGGCTGGAACTTAGTATTTCAAAAAAAGAATTTGAATGAAAAATCATAATTAGGATTTTTAAACTAAAATCATGATCAAGATTTCCAATTTTGAACAATTTTAGGTTATGTTAGCGTTTTACACCGAAAACGGTTAATTTGAACAAAAATTATTGGATTTCAGGGATTTAAAATTTTTCAACAATGTCTGTTTTTCGGTGTTGTTAGCATTAGAGTATTTTAACAGAAATTAACATTTTCAAACAAAAATTACCTGATTATAAAGGTGCATAATTTTTATTGAATTTTAGGTTACGTTAGCGTTCTACACCAAAAGTGGGTATTTGAAAACAGAAATCATAATAGTTCTGATGAGATTTGTAAATAATAATCATTTTTAAGTTATATTAACGTTTTTGACACGAAATCAGTTATTTTCAACAAACATCATTAGATTTCGAAAAAGATTCACAATTCTAAACTATTTTCTGTTTACTAGTGTTTTTTGTCGCAACTTATTGGTAGTTTTAATGAAAAATTATTATATTCCGAATAATATTTACAATTTCTTAACATTTTTGGGTTGTATTGATGTGTTTCACCTAAAATTGTTATTTTGAGACCAAATTATTATATTTAAATCGAATAATTTTTGTTTACAACAACAAATTTACAAACTTGAACTGTTTCGGATTGTGTTCGTGGTTCTAGTCGGCAACTGTAATTTTTATCGAAAAAGAATTAGATTTCAAAGATTCATAATTTTTGAAAAATGTTCGGTCAAGTTATTGTTTTACATTGACAACTGGTATTTTTAAACCGCAATCATTATAATTTGAACAAGATTCAGAATCTTTTAACAATTTTGGATTACGTTAGTGTTTTTCGTCAGAAATTGGTCTTCTTAGTTTAAAAAAAAATTATATTTCAAACATCTTAAAGAAGATTCATAATATTTTAGCAGTTTCAAGTTATTTTGGCATTTTTAATCTCGAAATCGATATTTTTAGTAAACATTCCCCAAATTTCACAGAAAATGCAAAATTTTTGTACAAGCGTAGATTATGCTAGCGGTTTCCACCGGAAATATCGATATACATTTAAAAGAAGGTTTACAATTTTTGAACAATTTAAGGTTATGTTGAGTTTTTAACCGTAAATTGGGTATTTAAAAAAATGAATTAATTTCCAAGAAGATTTACAATTTTAATTTTAAAAAATCGTAAGATTTTTCAGATTATTATTCAGTCATTAAATTTACAATTTCTAGTTTTGTTGGCGTTTTATACTGGAAATCATTTTACTTGAAAAATAAAACTTACAATTTTGAACAAATTGTAGGTTGTGATAGTGTCTATTTCAGTTTTATGTTAATGTCGATCTATCTTTAAATGTCCACACTAGGCATTTATTCATATAATTTTTTCACAAAATTAATAAAAAATAGCGGATGACAAATTTGTATTATTAAACATCACTGAAAACATAATTTGAACCAAATTAAGAGAAAAGACTATTTCTCTCTGTCTTTACATGTTTACACTGGGCATTTGTCTATATAATTTGTTTATAAAATTATAAAAAATATCAGATGACAAATTTTCATCACTGTCATTTAAAAAAACTGAAGAGAAAAAAGGATTTCTTTCTGCCTTTAAAAATTCACACTGGGCATTTGCTTATATCATTTGTTTATAAAATTAATTAAAAATATTGAATTACAACTTTTTATTATTAAATATAACTGAAAAAATAATTTTAAAAAAATTAAGAGAAAATGCTATTTCTATCTGCCTTTAAATGTCCACACTGGGCATTTGTTTGCGTGATTTGTTTACAAAATTCATTAAAAAATATCGGAGAACAAATTTTTATGGTCGAGTATCATTTTTCGAATAAAATCAAGTAATATTAACGCAAAAATAGTCTTTGAAAACGAAAAGTCCGTAATGTAGACTGTTATTTAAATTTATTTATAACAATTAACTTTACCAGATAATCATCTTTTTCCAAACATCTCTGCGCGTCCGGTCTAGCGATTCTGAAGATAGGTAAAAATTGTCCACGAAAATAAAAACATTACGAAAAAATTTATTATTGTTTCGCTACTTGCATTAACATAAATATTTAATATAAATATTCAAACAAAAAAAGAAATCCAAAATTGTTCAAGAATTGCCTTCTACAAGTTATTTCGATCCTCGTTTTTTTATTTCATCCCCCTGGCAGTGTGATGCAATTTGTGAACGGCCCCCAAGCTCACTTATTAAGGCAAATGTACGCGAGCAACAAACGTCTATGGAATTGAATACAGATGAGGAAATTAATTCGCGTTGAAAACGGCACATACAAACGATTTTCATCGTTTCACTCGCCTTTAATCTCATCGGTCGACAGCACGGATTATGAACTATCCAATAATTACCTACTTCGTTAATTATCTGATCGTCAGACACCGGGCGTCATTTTCAATCAAGTCTTCTCCCAACCAGTTGCCCACACCACAACCTTTATCAGCGGAGATCGATTCGCGAGTCGAATAGGCGTCCTTTCATTTCGCGTGAGCTAACCAACGCCAGCAACTTTACTTCCGGAGACTTTCGTGAGAGTCGCCCATTCATCGGCGGCTCCGGCATAATTAAAAGATCGACTAACACGAAAGCATTTCCGGACGTTGAATTCATCCGCAGACTTTGCGCGGATTACACTAACTGATCTTTACAAGTCCTTACCAGACACTTCTCTCGTCTTTGCCGCCTTTACTCCCTGGTTTTCTCTTTTGAGATACTCCCTGCCGAAATCACGAAAATTAAGTAATAGTTCAACCGATTTTTGTTTTTTTTTTTATTTCAGAAATTTCTAGAATATTCTACCATGTTCTACCATGTTCCATAAAAATCCAAAATATTTTATAACATTAAAAAAATTCTAGAAATTTCTAGAATATTCTTCAAAATTATAGGTAGATCTGCAAAATTTAGGAACATTATAAGCATTCAGCACTTTACTCTCACGACAATAAATGAGGAACAAGCTGTAATTTAATAGGATATGATATAATGCGTCTAGCTGTAGGAAGGCCCGTCATTACGTCAACGTGTCGCGTCGCTTAAAATCAAACCCAAGTGGCCAGGGTCATCCCCACTTTTAAGGGTAAGACACCACTAGTGATAACTAAAAAATACTGATTCAACCAGTGACAATGTTACTGTTTTAGTTTAAAAGAGTAAACTACTTTTAGGGCTTTCAACTCGAATGCAAGGGGAACCCCTAGGCTAAGTATAATATTCTTGGGTGACCTTTTCGGAAGTATAGCCAATTTTTCAGTAAAATTTCTCCTAATCTGTATAATAAAATGAATAAATTTAAACAAAATTGGATTCATGTGTGTGAATGTCTTGCAAGTTCGACATCGAATTACCGGTTCGCTTTCATTCTTGCTCTCTATCTTGATTTCTCTCTTGGTTTTTCTCTTGTTTTCTCTCCTGCCTTATCTTCGTTGGTGGTCTATGCTTCTCTCTTGCAACCGCTCACCACCCTCTTAATTCGTTGTCGGCTTCGCTCTGTTCTTCTTTGCAGGGCTTCTGTGCTTCTATCACCATCCGCGACTTTCTCGGTTCCACTCACCTCCAATTCTCTGTCTTTTGCTCTGTCACTCGAAGAAATGTTTCCAACTTCCGACGCTCTGCAAAGTAAGTAACCACAATGTCGACCCTCGTCTAGCCTCTTTCCAGGATAAGAAAATAATCCTTCAGGTTATGCCCCTTGATGCATCACCACGTGACTTTAAATGCCACGTTCAATGAATTTGAAATTCACTGATTTACACGGAACGAAAGATATGGTTCAGCTAACTGTATATACATATGGATTCCTCAACCATAGTCTATTGAAAGATATGTCCCAGCCATATCTATGATTGTGGCATCCATAGTCATTTTATGCCTGGGATATTGATGTGTCAAGAAATAGGTATGGTTGAGCCAACCATGGCAGTGGATGACGCAATACGTAAGCTTTGCATATCAGAATTATAGCAATAGTTGCAGTAAGAAATCAGTGATGTTTGTGTCAGGAAAATGAGTATACTTGCGGTATCCAAAGGTATATATATATATATATATATATATATATATATATATATATATATATACCAGTAAGCCATTTCCCGTTCAGGGTAGGCGTGACAGTACCCGATTCGGGTAGTGTTTCTAGGTGGATAGTTTTCTTGTAGTTATAAATAACTACAAGTTTGGGCTCACCACACCCATAATATGCCAACAGCACATAGTATTCTCGAATGGTCACCCATCCAAGTACTAAACGCGCCCCACGCTGCTTAACTTCAGTGATCTGACGAGAACTGGTTTTTTCAGCGTTGCATAATAAGGACAATGATAATAATAATAATACACCATAATAATGAGATCTACTTCCTCATGAATACATAATTACTGGAAAAAGAGAATTTAAATCGGATACAAAATCACTTTCAAGGGTATCTGTCTTAAAAATCTCGATCTCTATCCGAGTCTCGTCAACAATCTCCGGCATTCCTTAAAATAGACAAAACTCCCTCAGCTATGTTTGAGACAACCATACCTTATCTAAACAAGTAAGTACGATTCAGACACCCATTTAATTTTGAAACAGCAGCTTGAAGAAACGTTCTTAGCCATTATTGCAATGAGTGTCACATAAATATTCCATGCATCAATACTGATATAGATGCTCCTACCATACTATTTCTTTCCGTGTAGAATGCAAATTTTTTAGTCATTTTTTTCCACAATTTCTAACATGCAGACGCACTTGCAGCCGAAAGCAATCGATTGCTTTTGATGGAATATTGTTTATACCATTAAGCCATTTCCCTTTCGGGGTAGGCGTGACTTGCTCGGTTGGAGAATAGTAGTGTGTATATGGGTATATAGGTATAAGGTAGGTAGGAAAATAGGTATGAGGTGGATAGGTATATAAGTGTGAGGTATATATATTTTAGATTGATCTGGAATTCTCGTGTTATTTATTT
>CAKNYM010053010.1:160714-191664 GCA_932195095.1 Andricus curvator
AGGCACCCCTGTGACAGGTTACAAAAATTACTTATGTCACACACGACCCCCTTTCCCAGGTGTTGTGGGGGCGGGAAGGCATCCCTGTGACAGGACACAAAAAATAACTAAGGCCACACTCGACCTTCTTTTAAACGATCAGGTAAATACGAACATTCCCATATCGTGAGACACACATATTTGACTCGTTTTTATAAGAAAAGTAACAATAATTTTCAACTTCTGCCTTTTCAAATCCCTTTATTGATAGTTCATTTAAAGATTGTATAACTTGGTTCCCCAAAAAAAAATTGGTTGCAGACAAAACTGAGGTGACGCCCCTATTCTGCAATTTAACCGAACACCCGTGGTATATGGGTTTTTAAAAATGAAAATCGATATATTTGATTTTCTCGAAAACTATCACTCGCAGAAAAAAATGTGTCAAACAAAAATGTGTATTTCAATGATGTCTACAACTTTTGTTTGAAACATTTTTTTTATTCTGCATATTAGCTGAGATAATCGCAAAAAACCATGATTTTTATGGGTTTTTCATGGTTTCACCGTGAAAATCAAATTTCCGCACATTTTCACTATCATTTTCGTAATCAGCGCGTCAAAATACATAAGTATACGTAGTCTCAGAAAAATCGGCGGTTTACGCTATTCGGAACTCCATCCAAGATGAATTTTCCACAAAATACTAATAATATTGAAAAATGAATTTTCAGTGAGTTAAATTCAACTAAAAAAGACGAATGTTTGACAAAATAGTTAAATTCTCAACCAAAAAGATTTTAAATAAATAATCTTTCGGATGAAACAAATTATTTTAAACCTAACATAAACGAAATTGAAACAAAATTTTTAGTTAAATTCTCAACCAAATGTGTGAATCTTAAAAAAAAATCGTTAAAAATCTGTTTAATTTGTAAGCTAAAAAGACAAATTAGCTACAAAATAGTTGAATTATCGACCCAAAAATATGATTTGCAGACAAAAAAAGGTCATTTTGAACTATATGGTTATATTTTCGAATAAAGAGTTTAATTCTTAACAAAATAGTAGATTTCCTCAACCAATACAGATTAGTTTCCAACCAAAAAGATTAATCTTCTACCAAAAAGAAGAATAGTCAACAAAATACATGAATTTTCTACCAAATAGTTTAATTTTTAACTTATGGAGAATAAGTTTTTAACCTTTAAAATTAATCTTTAACAAAACTGCTAAATATTGAAGCAAGAAGGACGAATTATCTACAAAACAGTAGAATTTTTAACCCCAATATATATAAATTGACAAAAAAAAATTCTGAAGCTCAGCCAAAACAGATTAGTTTTCAACCAAGAAACTTAATATTTTACCAACGAGCCGAATTTTCAACAAAATACATGAGTTTTTAACCAAACTGTAGAACTTTTTACTAGGAAAGATCAATTTTCAAATAAAAATATCAATTTTCAACCAAAGAGATGAATGTTTATCTAAAATGATCAATCTTAAACTAAAAAATTAATTTTCAGGAAAAGAGTTCAACTTTCAACCAAATGGTTGGATTTTCACCCAAAAGGATTATTTTTCAATCAAGAAGATTAATTTTCTACCAAAAAATACGATTCTCAACCAGAAAAATCAATTATATTGACAAAGAACAATAATTTTTCACTTAATAAGGCGAATTTTCAACAAAAAATGTGAATTTTCAACGAAATATTTGCATTTGTAACTAATAGAGTTAAATTTTGAATCATAAATGTAATAGTTAAATTTTCAGTTACAATAATGAATTTTTAACCAAAACTTAAACACATTTTCTACAAAATAGTTGAATTTTCACCAAAATAATTAAATTTCCATAGTTCATAGTTCGCATTTAAGCAAAAAAAACGAGAAAAAGGAAAAGTTTCTTAAAAAAAGGAAAAAGAGTGGAATAGGGGAAAGAGTGTGAAATCTGAAATATGAAAGTGATTTTGAAACTTATAAAGTTATTAAGAAGTTAAGTTCAGTTTATCCCTTTCATAAGTTTTAATTTCGCATTTATAATTGAAATGGTTGAGTTTTGAAAATTATTATCAAAAATTTAAAAATTGCTTATTTTCAAACAATTTGAATATACTTGAAACAATTACAATTTCACAGAGTTTGAGTATGAAAAATTGTGAGTAATTAGAATTTTTTCCATATTAAATGAAGTTTGGATTCGTTTAATTTTCAGCGTTCCGTAGTAGAAATTTTTTAATTTTTCACATTTAAAATTACTTTGTTTCTCAATTTTTCAAGGAATAATTCAATTTCAATTTTAAATTTCATGTTTTTATATTAAATTATTCATTTTTGAACACTTTCAATTAGAAACAATACAATTTAAATTTCTTTGAATTTTAAATAATTCAATTTTTTAAATATTAATTTGGAATTATTCAAATTTTAATAATATGGAACTGCTTCGAGATTCTTCAAAATTGTTCAATTTTTAAAAGTAAAGTCTGAAGTTTTTGAATTATGAGAGTTTCTGATTGAAAATTGTACTATTTCGAACGATTTCAAATGGAAATTATTTAATTTTTGATGTTTTAATTTGTAAATGATACAATTTTTACTCCTTCCTGATAAAAATGTCCAATTTTTTAAATTTTACATAACATAAAATGGTTTGATTTGGAACTTTTTCAATTCAAAATCGTCCAATACACATTTTTTAATTTCAAGCGCATTCAATTCAAAATTATTGATTATTGTTTCAAAAGTCTTATAAACTCCTAATATTTAAGAATTTGTTTAATGCTGATTATGGATTGGGTGAAAAGTGTTAAAAAAATTTTGAGAAACAGGCAGTTTTATCCTTATATAATTGACGAATGACTTAAATATTTTGGTGGAAAAGTAAACATAAAAAGGCCAGTATATCACAAAAATTAGGATTTGCAAGTGGTCGTTCGATTTTAAAGAAACTACCGATTTTAAAGAATTACCGACTATTTAACTTGATTTAGGCACTTAACAAAAAGAGGCTCATTCATGATTGAAACGAGTTTTCTAAAAGAAACCTGAACGTATTTATTAAAAAAAAAGATAAGGACATAATGATTTATTTAAATATACAGCGCTATTTGTATAATATGTGTTCTCAATTGTCATTTTTAATTCGCTCATTAATAAAAACAATATTTATCTATTCAAAAAACGCAAAAATGAATGCGCATTTAATAACATTCAATAAAAATAACAATTTAGAGTCAGCAATACATTTTCTTAACAGGATATTACTATTCGGTTGTCTGGAATATTTTTAAGTGAAAGAAAGAATTTTTTTCGGTGTGAAGTAACTAGTTCTTTAATTTTTTCATAATTTATATTATTAACAATACAAAATATTTAATATTTAAAAATGTGTGTGATTATTAATCAATTTGAAACATGTTTGAAACTGGTTTGATGAGAAAAACAATGTATACCTACCAAAAAGATACAAAATTTGACTATTTATTTATTAAAATATTTATAAAAAAGTAATTTTCAATATTTAGTGATTCTTAAATATAATTCAATTATAACAATCAGATTTACTCATAGACTCATCCTTTGCGTTTCTCAAGTGTACCTACATTGATTCTGATGCACATAAACTTCATTCAAGTCTTTTCCTCGGCGATAAAAAATAATATTCTAAAGAAGTCTAATTTTTCCAAATTATTTATTCATCCACTGAATAAAATGATTTCTGAAAATATACAAAAATCCGTTAAGAATAAAACTGGTATCCGCTGGTATCTACAAAACGTATTCTATATTGAATTAATTTAAAATTTAAATATCGAAGTAAAAAGTGTCATTAATTTACGTTTAATTTAAATATAATAAAAGGTATAACGCAAGATAACTCTAGAAAATATAAAAGAGAATTATCTTTTCTATCGTTATGTTTTTTTTCATGCTACTGTGTGTTATATTATTTTATTTGATGATATTTTGTGTGATTTTATCTTTTACATTGCCTTGTATAATATTAACTTATGTTATCTTCAGTTTTATCTCATATCATCTTACGTTATATTGTGCTTTATTGTCTTTATATGTTATCTTGTGTTATCGCTTGTGACACCTTTTATGTTTCCTCTTGTTATTTTGAATGTAACTTACGTTACATACATATGGTCACCAACGTATTTACCATAAGATAAAAGACATGATAACATAAGGTAATCTAATATAAAGTAAAAGATGAGATAAAAAAGATCAGATAATATAAAGTTAATGAGAGAAAATACCTACCATATTAGGATAGTAACTTGTCTTTTATCGTATATTATCTTACATTTCCTTGTGTTATCTTGTCTTATCTTATTTTATTTTGTCACAAATTTATATTATAGGCTGATATCTTATGTCTTACCTCAGATCGAAGGAATTTAAATAAAATTCTAGTTTAATGCTTCTCTAGTTGATTATTTTATCTTATGGCATCCTGTGATACCTTTTCTTATTTCGCATTTTATCTCATCTTATCTAATTTTATCATTTGATTAGCTTGAATTTTATCATAGGTGAAAGCTTGATTGTTGTCTGATCCTATTATGTTCTGTTGTCGTACGTTGTTTTATCTCATCTCTAATCTTAACTTCGATCTTCCTCTTACCTTTTCTTTCATATTTTATCTTGACTTTTATCTTTATCCTATCATATAGCTTATATTTTATATCCTGTCTTATTTTTCATCTCACTTTCGATCTAATCTTACCTTATGGGTTGAGTGCAGCGAGAGGGGCGAGAGAGACAAAGGGGCGAGTTATTCAAGAGCTATTTCTTGTTGCACGTCCAACGGCATACAGACACGGAATTTTCAAAAAACATGAACCAAGAAATAAAATAATTAAAAAGCTATTTTCTAATGAACTAATCCCATTATATTGTGGGATGAGTGAACTCTCTTTGTTTGATTCCCACCATGCAATGTGATCCATGTCGACAGGTCGAAGAGACACGAAAAGGCGTCCCTCCCTTTCCTCTTTTTTCTGACATATGACACCATGTGTTAACGAGACTCCATATTGTTATTCTATGGTTTCTTTACCTTGATGGGAAATAGGTATTATGTAGTTGAGTTACGGAAAACTAAAACCGCCTTACTCCATTGAACCTAGTTTTACAGGAGAGACAAAAAACCTTTCAGCGGAATATTTTGCAACAGATTGAGAAAATAACTTTTTTTTCTAGTTTGCAGGATCAATCTATATTCTATAATCTATACGTACTAAGGGCATAATATAAAATAAATATTTTTACATTTTCTACAACTGGATAACGATAAATTGAAAGAAAAACTAGAAGATTTTTATAGATGTACATAATACTTCAACTTTACTCAAAATATTCACTATCCAGGGATACATTTTTTGAAAGGCTATAATGGGGTTGGATTTGGAAAAGCAATTAAATGCTTTCCATCCCTAATGCTTTATAATTAATTACTCAAATTTTCGAAATATTTTACAAGTGTTAGTTAATTAAATTATAGGTGAAAAATGGTTTAACCCTAATTTTTTCAATTAAATACGTTTATATAAAGAGGGAGGAACGTGAAAGTAACGTTACGAACTTATTGGACGTTTCCTGATTATAAATTTTAACATTTATTCAAATTTAATAATAATTTAATAAGTTTAAAAACCACTATCATCTATTTCAGACTTTACACTGTTTTCCCTATTTCTTTCTTTTCCCCGTTCTTGAAGAATTCTTCCTTTTTCCGCTTTTCCTCGTTTTTTCACTAAAATGCGAACCGAATTAATAGAAGCCGGCAGAAAATCAAATAATTTTTTGTTACAATTTAATTATTTTTATTTTAAAAGTCTCTCATGATGTTTTTAGTTTGGAATTCATCTCTTCTGGTTAAAAATGCTACTATTTGGTTGAAAATTTAATTAGTTTGTAGAAAATTCAACTATTTTGTTGAAGAGTCATTTTTTTCAAAAATTCAACAACTTGGTTGAAAGTTGAATTACTTTGTTGACAATTAATTTTTTTCTGAAAATTTAACTATTTAATTTTTAGTTAAAAATTTATCTTTTTTCGTTGAAAATTTAATTTTTTTTTTTTTTTGAAATTCGTTGTTTTGTTTTGTTGAGAATTATTTTTTTTTATTGGAAATATAGCTATTCGATTTTTAGTTTCAAATTGATATTTTTAATTGAAAATTGATATTCTCTGGTTCAAAATTCGACTATTCGGTTGAAATTTAATGTATATATTTTGGTAACAATTCGTCTTTTCTGGTAGAAAATTAATCTTTTTAGTTGAAAATTCATCTTTTTTACTCAAAAATGTAACTGTTCGTTTGAAAATTAATCAATCTGTTTTAGTAGACGATTGAAATATTTTGTTGAAAATTCGTCTTATTTGATTGAATTGAACAGTTTTTTATTCAAAATTAAAATCTTTTTTTGGTTAAAATATCAACTTTTACAAGTTTTGTTGAGAATTTATATTTTTTGTAGAAAATTCAACTACTTACTTGGTTGTAGATTAACTTTTTGGTCGAAATTTCATATTTTCGGGTAGAAAATTCAAAAAATTTATACAAAACTTGTCTTTTTGGAATGAAAGTTCAACAATCTGGTACAAAATTCAAATATTTGGTTAAAAATTTAACTATTCATTAAAAAATAAAATTTGTTTTTGTGAAAAATCATATTTGGCTTAAAGTTTTAAAAAACTGGTTGAGAATTCGCCTATTTTGTTGGGAATTCGTATTTTTTGGTAGAAAATTAATGTTCTTGTTTAAAAATTCATCCTTTATAGTCGAAAATCATACTGTCGGGTTAAAAATTAAGTCTTTTTGGCTAACGATTCAACTATTTTGATGAAAATTCTTCTTTTTCTTGTTGAATTCGACTCTTTTTGATCATTTATCTCCTTTGGCTGAAAAATCAACTATTTGGTTTAAGGTTGAACTACCTTGTAAAGAATTCCTTTTTTTTTTTGGTTCACGATTCATAATTTTAGTTAAAAATTCTACTAATGGGTTGTAAATAAACTTTTTTTGTTGAAATTTCTTATTTTCGGGTTGAAGACTCAACTTCTTTGTAGATAATTCGTCTTTTTGGCTTGAAACTTAAAAAATTTGGTAGAAAATTAAACTATTTGGTTCAGAATGAATTTTTTTGTTAAAAATCAATATTTGTAATTAAAAATTGAAAAATTTTGGTAGAAAATTCAACAAATTGTTTAAAATTTAAACTATTTATTTTAAAATTCGACTATTTGGTAAGAAATTTACTTTTTTTGTTAAACATTGATCTTTTTAGCGGTAAATCAATCTTTTTGGTTGAAATTCAGCTTTATAGATTAAACATTTCGCTATTTCATTAAACATTCAACTATTTTGTTGGAAGATTAATTACACAGGCCTACAAAAGTTACATCTTTTTCATCGCAAACAGATTTTTTTTCTCCGAGATATGAAACAATTGTATTCACTTTCTTCGCCTTCTTTGCTAGTATTTCATTGTGGAACTGAAATGGTTAATGTGCGATATCTCGGAGAAAAAAAATCGGTTTGAGATGATTAAAATGAAAGCTAAAAAGAAGTACTAAACTATGGCGTTAGCAGTTTTTAGAGAAAAATATTGCTGATCATTTTATATTGCCTCAAATATGGCTAAAAATAGCCATTTTTGCACTTTTAGGTTAGGATATCTCAAAAACCTGACGTATAGGACACATTTAGACAACGGATTCGTTTTTAGAACACCAAAATCCTTCGGGGTTACATAGTCCGGTCTTTGGGTACAAATTTTGTCGGCCTGTGTTAATTTTCGAAAATTCAACTATTTTGTTACAGACATCTTTTTTGGTCTAAAATTAAATTGTTTCATCGTAAATTTCATCCCTATGGTTTCATTTGGAAAGCATCTTTCGTACTTGAAAATAAACGTTTTCATTCAAAATTAAACTTTTCGGGTTGAAAATTCTGTCTTCTAAAAAATTCATCTTTGGCTTAAAAATTCAACAATTTGGTTTTTAATGCAAATATTTGTTGTTGAATTTTATTCTTTGTAGGTTGAAAATTCAACTGTTTGGTTAAAAATGCAACTATTTTGTTAAAAGTTTAATTTAATTCTTGAAAATTCAACTATTTTGTTAACGTTATCCTTTTTGGTCGAAAATTCAACTGTTTTGTTGAAAATTCATCAAAAATAGCCGAAAATTGGTAACGTAGTTTATGGTCGGCCCCTAAAAAGTGGAGTTAGGCGGTTTTAACTTCTCATAGCTCAATTACATTATAGGCACGGCCTAGCGTGTAATAGACATATCCGTGGAAAATGGTTCTCCTTTCATAACAACAGCAGTTTAGTGAAAGCAGCAATCAGCGTAAGCGACTGGGCGTATAACAATTAAGGAACAAGAAAGAAATTGTCGGAAATTCGTCGACGTGTTTGCGATGACGAGGCTCGCGTGCCTATTATGTACTTTGGATGACTGATGGCAGGAAAGATCGATTGTAATTACAGAAGTCGTGTGCATGTTGGCTTTCTGCTTTCTGTTGTTTATCTTGCACACATAATATATACGCCATCTGCTCGAAAGATGATAGACGTTAATGATTCTGAAGTACTCAAGCGTGCCACAGATCTATTAACAAATTTATAACAAAAAGGTTCATGAACAAAGAAAACTCCAAAGTAGGTCATTTTGGTTCCTCATAGAAGGAGGTTTGTAATGACCCAAAATTTAAATTTTACTTTTTTGATGAATATTTCGACCCCAGGAGCTCGAAAATACAATTTTCAAAACTTGATATCCAGATCTGATGGAATTTTGAGCTAGATCGGCCATTTAAAAGTTTTTTTTTTTAAATTACAGATTTCGAAAAAAAATTTTATTTTGTTTATATGAGAATATTTTTTTGATATCCAAAATACAGCAATACGATATGTAGTGTATTTGTTTGCGTCTTCGAAACGCATCGACCGACCTACTGTTGAACCTTTTATGAATCACCAGTACCGATTTATGAAGTTTCAAAAAAATAATGTATTATCTTTATATGGGAAAACCTTTTTTGAGATTCAAAATACAACATTACGACATCTAGTCTATTTGTTCGCATCTTCGAGACACATCGATTGACCTATTGTCGATCCTTTTATGACACACCAGTACCGATTTATGAAAATTCAAAGAATGTGTGTATTCTTCTTTATATAAGAAAAACTTTGTCGATATTAACAATACTACAGTGCTGTGTCTAAAATGTTTGTTCGCGTCTTCGAAACTCGTCGAATGACCTATTGATGAACCATCTATGACCTATAATCATCTAGCAATACCGATATATGAATTTAAAAAATATATTGTTTATCTTGTTGATATGAGGAAAACTTTTTTAATATTGGGAATGCAACAGTAATGCATATCACATATTTGTTTGCGTCTTCAAAACGCATCAAGTACCCATTCAAAGAACCTTTCATGACCTACCATAACCTTCCAGTATCGTTTTTAAATTTCTCAACAAAATAATTATTTTGTTTTTAAGAGGATTTTTTTTTAAATTGGGAATATAGGAATTTTGTATTATTTTATATATTATTTATTTATTGTTGTATATATAAAGGGTTAAACAACCACCGCAGGGACCCACTTAGAGCAGCTGCCATCTAAAACTGACACCGGCTCCCAGTAAAACCGCGGTAAATCACACTTATGGCCATGTCTTGCGACCGTGAGATGGGTGGCACATATATGAGGTCCATCAAGCTAGCACCTCCACAATCGAAATTCCCAAATTTTTTTGTATCAGAATGTTGGGCTTCTTTGGGCTGTATTGCCGATATTTGGGCTCCACTACTTTTTTTGAAAATTCAAATTTGGTGTTGAGGTGCTGGCTTGACCCAAGCCAGAACCTCCACTACATAAAAATTTGAAAAAATTAAAAATCAAAGACGACAGAATTTTGGGCTTTTTTTGGGCTCTTGCACGCGCCAACAACCAATTTCCAAAAACTACCTCCACCGGAAATAAAACAACCCACTATATAAAAACTCAAACTAGGAAGAAACAAAGTACACCACAATTTTGGGCTTATTTTGGGCTCTCAAATGCACGGGAAAAAAATTCAAAAAACCACCCCCTATGTGCAATAACAACCCTCTTGTCAAAAATAAAATCTGAACAAAGTAAAGTGCATCATAATTTTTGGCTTATATTAGGCTCTCGAATGCACCAAACAAAATTGTCGAAACCACCCTATGTACAAAAAAATAACCCCTTAGTAAAAAATCAAACATGGAAAAAACAAAATAGAAAGTAGTATTGGGCTTTTCTTGGACTCACGAATGCTTGATTTTTTGTTTGCAAAAATCACCCCTACATCTAAAAAATCAAACGCCTATCTATGAATTCGAATTTGAATGTTTAAGGAGCCCAAAAATCAGAGACTCTATTCACACTGTGAAATTCTAAAACAGATTATTTTTTGACAAAGTCATATCTGCGTCGTGTCAAGGGGGTTGATTTTGACGTCAAGGGTTGGAGCCCAAAAATCGGTGTTGGTGTTTTTGAGGAGCCCAGAAATCACAGACTCTATTCACACTGTGAAATTCTAAAAAAGATTATTTTTTGACAAAGTCATATCTGCTTGGTGTCAAGGGGGTTCATTTTGACGTTAAGGGCTGAAGCCCAAAAATCGGTGTTGGAATTTTTTAGGAGCCCAAAAATTAGAGACTCTATTCACACTGTGAAATTCTGAAAAAGATTATTTTTTGACAAAGTCATATCTGCGTCTTGTCAAGGGGGTTGATTTTGACGTCAAGGGTTGGAGCCCAAAAATCGGTGTTGGTATTTTTGAGGAGCCAAAAGTCAGAGACTCTGTGGACACTGCAAATAATCTTTTTTAGAATTTCACAGTGTAAATAGAGTCTCTGATTTTTGGGCTCCTCAAAAATACCAACACCGAATTTTGGGCTCCTACCCTTATCGTTGAAAAGCAACCCCTTGGTACCAGGCAGATGCGACTTTGTCAAAGAATTATCTTATTTAGAAATTTACTTTGTAAATGGAGTTTCTGATGTTTAAGACTCAGAATTTTCTAGGGTGAATAGAGTCTCTGATTTTTGGTCTCCTTAAAAATTCAAATTCGAATTCATAGATAGGCATTTGATTTTTTAGATGTAGGGGTCAAAAATCAAGCATTCGTGAGCCCAAGAAAAGCCCAACACTACTTTCTATTTTGTTTTTTCCATGTTTGAGTTTTTACTTAGGGGTTGTTTTTTTGTACATAGGGTAATTTTTGACAATTTTGTTTGGTGCATTCGAGAGCCAAAAATTATGATGCACTTTATTTTTTTCAGATTTTATCTTTGACAAGAGGGTGGTTCTGTGCACATAGGGGGTGGTTTTTCGAATTTTTTTTTCCGTGCATTTGAGAGCCCAAAATAAGCCCACAATTGTGGTGTACTTGGTGCCCTCCTAGTTTGAGTGTTTATATAGGGGGTAGTTTTATACCCGGTGGGGGTAGTTTTTGGTTCCAACTAAAAGTTGTTCGACTTCAAGAGACCTACACAAAGTTCATTTTCTATTTTACAATATTTTGATTCGTATAAAAGGAAATTAATTTAAAAAAATTTTCAATTTAAAAATTGTTTCTAAAAGTACACAGCTACCTGAGTATTATTTCTAACCTATTTTTTTTACTATTTCTAATTTTTTGCGAACTAATAGGGTAATATTTTCATTTCAACTACATTCTATATAGAATAAATGGTGGGTTGAGATTAGGATTTCAATTACGGGCGGAAAGGGATCTGAAATGTTGCTGAGAAGATTTCTTTTCAGATTTGGATTTTACACCATTCACTTTAAATACACTTTACATTCTATTGAAAATTTGTTTAGATTTCAAGTTCATATATAGAAATGAAATTTTTAATATTTCCAAATTGGGGATCAAGGCTCAAATCCTGGATTTTGTAGAAAATAAACGTCACTAACGTGAAATGCAATTTTTTTCAATTGCTAAATATCCTTAAAAAATATTACTCTCAACACCCATTAATTGTGTCATTATTTCCAGAAAATAATAACTTTTCACGCTTTACAGAAAAAAAATTGCTCAAGCAATTACCAAATATCCTCAAAAAGTGTATTACTCGAAACATTCGTTAATTGTTCATTATTCCATGAATATTCCATAAAAGGTGACTATATTTTAATTTATGAAATAAAGTACAAGTACTTTTTTTACCATTTTTTCGAAAAACGAGCTTTTCTCATTTAAAACCCCATGTTAATTTCAAGAGCCCGTGGGCACGGGTTTAAAAAAAAGGAAACAAAAAGGGATCGAGAAAAGACCCCAGAAAATAAATGTATAGATATTCGATGGAAGAAACGTGGAAAAGATAGCTTTATTTTTCACTGCTTTTTTTAAATTAATGAATATCTAAGGAAGAGAGGAAACGAAGTCGATTTAGTTAAAAGTTTGAAACGATTAATTAATCGCTCGCCAGCGGCTCTTGCCCTGTCCTCTCTTTGGTTCTTGGCACATAGTTAAACTTTGCCTTCTATACGTTGTACGATTCTCAACTTTACAACGTTCGAAGATTCGCTAAACTTGTTTCATAGATTGCACAAAATATTAAAGTGAAAATTCCGCAAGTTGGGGTAGAAAAAGAAAATACAAGATTCCTGAGTAGAAGAGAATGCTTTCAATTTAAGTAAATATTTGATAGTAACGAAATTCATTATTTTAAGAAATAATGCCATTATTTATAACAGTATTAATTAATTTGAAACTGAAATCGATATAGATTCTTGTATTAATTTTATGCAGTCGAGAAGCAAGTGTTTTATAAATACTGCTATAAACTTATATTTATAATCCGAATACAGGCTGAATAATATAGAAATAGATTGATTGATTGCAATTAAAACTTCAAATCAATATTAGACGTGAAATTTGAATCCCGTGATATCTGCCCATTTTATTTTAATTATGTTTAATTCTGCCTCGGACACGATGATTAAAAATGTATCACATTAATCTAAAACATGTTCCAATTTTAGAGTATCCCCAGAGGAAAAAATCCTAGATATTTTTCCTTCTCTTATCCATAAAATATGTATTCATAGCAAGTAATTTATATTTTTCCAAACTCAATGAGCTACATCTCAGGCACTTGTTAATATTTTAAATAATTTTTTGTAGAATTATTTGTCAATCATTTTTATTTTTTAAAATCAAAATTTTCCCTAATTCTTTTTTTTTCTGAATTACATCGATTGAATTTGTCGCTATTACTTCTACGCCGGATTTAAGTTAAGTGAAATTTCGGTTGGATGACAATTTGGAAAAACTAAAATTGTAACAATTGCAATTTCAAAAAATAGAAATTATGCTGAATTTTATTGTTCCGAAATAACTTTTGCACCAATTTATATGTTTAGGGTATCGTAGGACACCATTATAATTTCGTTTTTTTTGTTACCATAGTCAAAATCTAGGAAAAATAAGACATACTATGAGTAGTACTTTTATTTAAATGAGCAAAAATACACTTTTTTAAGATTTAATTAATTTTTATTAAAATTTACAATTTCGTTCGTATTACGTATGGCATGTCTTTAGTCATGGCTTGCTTTTACACTGCAATTAAAGTCATATGTCATACATATCAGGGCAAGAGAAAGTTTTCAAACAAAAATCAACCGAATCTTGAGAAATTTCATTTTTGCTAATTAAAAAAATCTAACTTAAACAAAAGCTATATATTTTTTCTAAGCATTCAATATCAAAAACTTCAAATAAAAATTAACATAATTTTCGTACCCATTAGGAAATTTTTTTAAATTCTCAAAGTTCAATCCTTTTGACTTAATTTTGCCACCATAAGATCATTTTTGATGTTAAAAAGTCATCAGAGTTTTTTTATAATAAAACGTAGGAAATTTTCAGCAATAGCCAGTTTCAATATAAGCAAATGTGGTATTTTGGACTAAAAATTAGTGTTCCGTGATTCATCCGGATAAAATTGTCTCACTTTTCCAAAGTTCAATAATAATTTAAAAACTTCTGAGAATGGTATACAAAAAATGAAAAAAATTATGCTTTGAACTTTAAAAAAAAATCCCTAACATTTTTTTATTTCAGCCGAATTCATTTTTGCTTCTCAGGACTCGAATTTACCCGTTCTGTTATTTTTTCCTCCGTTTCTCGGTTTTCATCCCGAAAAAATATTTTTCCCGCATTTCGCGTCGTTCGGGTCAAAATTTCAATTTTTTGTTTCATAGTATTTTTCATAAATGAAACCAAAATGACAATTCTGATCGAAAATGTTTGGAATTAATTTTTTAGGACTTTCTAAAAGCTGCAATTTATTTTACGTCATTTGACTAAAAACTTGAATTTTCGATTTTTTTTTGCATTTTCGATGAAAAAAACTAAAATTATGAGTCCTATGTAAAAATGGTTGGGTGAATTTTGTAGGACTTTTTAAAATCTGAATTTTCTCTTTGAGACTTTTTCCCATATTTCGCGTCCTTGGGCTCAGAATTTGAATTTTTAATTTTTCCCCCCAGTATTTTCGCAAAGAAAACTAAAATGACAAGTCCTATCATAAAATAGTTACAATAAATATTGTAGGACTTTTTATAAACTTCAATTCCTCCTTCAATATGCAAAATTAGAATTTACAATTAATTCACAGTGTTTTCGATGAATTACATTTAAAAAAACGAGTCCTATCAAAAGCTGTTCAAAATCAAATTTGTAGGTCTTTTGAAAATTTCCTTTAAACTTTTTTTGTGTATCTGTAGTCATTTGGCGCGAAATTGTAATATTCAATTTTTGCATAGCATTTTCGATGGACAAAACCATTAGGGCCCTTTATTAGAATGGGGAGAAAAGATAGAAACACCATTGTGTAAATTTTTTGTAAGAAACAAAAAACGTTCTTCAAAATAAAATTTTCAAATAAGGCCAAAATATATATGTACTTTAAAGATATCTCAGTACTGAATTGAAACGTGAGATTCCGGATTGGAAATTGTTATTAGGTTCTGAGAATTTGAAAGACGAATTTTTTCTTTAAGCATGCAAGTTTTCTCAAATTTGGACAATGATTAAAAATCCAATTTTTTTACAAAAAAAGCAGAAACTTAGTTCCCAAATACTGCAGCCGTAAATTGAGAACTGAAAATCTCATTCAAAGAAGTTATTCAATTCGGATAACATAGTGGGAATAGGCAAAAAGTTTTCTCGTGAATTTTTATATTCAAGTGAATCTTAAGTACTTATAAACCATAAGTACATCAGAAAAAGGTTAATGAATAATTAAAAAAAGGTTAAAAAATTCTTCGCTAACTACAAAGCCAAAAAACATCCTAGTTCATGGCTTCAATCAATTTATTATTGCCATTAAATTAGTTTTCATGACAATGTAACCAATGACAATGACAGTGTGATGAAGAAATTTTTCAATAAGAATTGTTTATAAGAATGACAACTGTTTTTCGATTGCAGTCTACAGTGTACAAGTTTCATTCTTCAAATGAAAAGAAATCATTCTGCAGAAAAGTAAACTTGTCTATGCGTACACAGTCTAAATAAGTAAATTTTCTCATAAAATTTGTTTGAAATGTTCACTATTATTGATGGTTGGTGCTTTATTGTTATTTACCATCAATTTTACACATGTTACTAATAAAGTCTGTATACGTAAGGCATTCAAACTGAAAAAAAATGCAGCACATGCCAATGATATTCATTAATTTGTTTATAACAATTAAACAAATACAATAATTTCATATGCGATTCCAATTTCCATTCAGCTTTTTAGCATATTGAAAAAAGTGCAGTTGTCAACTAATGCACGACCCCTCATGATTATTAAAAAAAAAAGCTACAATCCGTTGAGATTCGTAGAGTCGAGATTTTGTGATGAAATCATTTTCTACGTTTATGAATGAGTTTTCATGGTAATATAACCCATGGCAATCAAGGAAGTGACCATATTATAAGTGACTTGTTGAATAAAAATTGTAAGAATAACAAAGGCTGTCCCATGGTAGTCTATTGTGTAAAAATTTTATTCCTTGAATAAAACGAAATGATTCTGCAAAAAAAAAATAATTTTTGTTTGCATGAAAGTGGCAAATAAATTAATCTATTTATATCAATGCCAATAAATGGGGCTAGGTAGCTTGCTAGGTAGATAGCTTAAGCATAAAAGGTTGCACCTTTCAAAGCAAACCTCTCAAAATCAATGCCTCTCAAATTAATCTTTTTACCAGTGATTACAGTGTAAAATAACATCCGTAACTGCATCCTTGGGAATATAAAAATGCCCATAAAGTGTTATTTTAGCACATTATTGAGTGTTTTTTGAAGAATTTGATGTTCTCTTTTTAGTTTTGAACCTCTGGATTATTGAGAAATGATTATTTCTGATTCTTAAATTTACCATTTTGCAGAGAAAGGATCCAAGAAATTCATATATTTTTTGCAGATTTTTTGTAACTATTTTCAGGGACTAACAGCCTTTCAAAGTTTAGCACTCTCAAATTATTGCAAGATAATTGTACTTTTTAGCCTTTCACTCATGAGGACATAATTTCTAATCGACTGGAAATTTAAACACTCTGTATTAGTATAGGAAAAACCTTCATCTGGAACATGTACTTTGTTCCATATTTTCAGAATTTTTTTCTATAATCTACAAAAATTGAGTTATCTACATTTTTTGGACAGAAAGTAGTTTCGGTCGGGTGTCCGTCCGTCGTACTTTTTACGCGAGACTCGAGACGAGACAAGAGTCAAGACTAGATGAAACTCAAGACTTGACGAGGCAAGATTATATCAGATGATATGGGGGGTAAATGAAAAGTGTACCAAAGCCCAATTGGATCCGTTCATTTTTTCGAGAGTTATCGTGTTTACGGACGGAAGGATGGATCGCCAAAACACAATTTTCGGCTTCAGGGGGTATCAAAACGTGGAGATCTGTTGAAAAACTGATGTATGTTATTTCGGATGATTCTCATCATTTCTCAATCATAAATGATGCGAATATAAAAAAAGAATCTCGAAATTCGAAAAATTCCCATTAGCCTTTGATAGTCCGCTACCAAGTGATCAAACTTCACGTCAGAAGTTTGTTAGACGTAAGATTTCGCTGGAGCATCGCAATTCGTGAGATTCTCAAGTCCCAGGTCGTAAATCATAGCATAATTTCCTACCATTTCTCTTCGAACGAAGCTCGTTTCGGCGTTGTACGGTTGGTAAAGCATTTGCCAACTGGCGAAGGGTCGCGAGCACCATGAGGAGGTGAAGGGGGTGAAAGGGGTGAAGTGTATCTTTTTTAGGTGAGGGAGGGGGTTGAGAGGGTGTAGTTGAATAAGATCTCGTTTTGCTCTCTCTTTTTCTCGCTGCACTTCCGCTCGCATATAGACGTTTCCGCCGTGTCCTCAGGAGTAAGAACGAGGATCTTTATACAGTACCGGAAATTTGGCGTATCCAGGTTAGGCGTCTAGTCTCCACGGGGGTTATGGGAAGGACGAAGTAGGAAAGGAGGAAAACAGCTCCGGCTGCTTTTCTTCGCCGTTCACCGATCCGAGAGATGTTTATTGCACTACCCTTCACAGAGGTCGTCGCATTTCCCGCTTCGACCAACGTAAGTTCTCACAGTATTTATGCGCTTGCAATCACGTAAAAAACCAATCCCCTGAGGCTATGTAGACGGAAAACCACTTTGAGGTCCACTCCCAGGCCAGAATGCTAACAACCTATCGGTTTCTGATATTTTACCTATAATTAAATGTCGTCCATCGATTTCTGGTTATGGTTTCGAGTTTTTCTTTACTCTCTGGGGTTGAGCGCTTACGATATTAATTTTAACTGATTGTAAGTGAAGCTATTTCAGTTTATTAGAATCTGAATTTTTTGTAAGGATATGTAGTTAGCCGTGATATTATGATAGGGGTAGATTTCACATAACTACTTATTGCAGGGTTCACAGTAGGGTGGACCAAATTTTTCTTTTGAATTTGCATGCATTTCGCCAACAATTTTTTTCAAATTCACAAGAAAATATATGCGTTGAAAAAAAAAAATATATATATATATATATATATATATATTCAGAGATTTCTCAAGCCCCATGAAGTTCAACACGTATTTCTGATAAGAAAAAAGACGTTTTCATAAATTTTATTCAGAATCGTCAATATTAGGTGAATCGAGTTGAAACTCAACATTTCTCTTGCCAATTAGCTATAAAATATAAATTAATAATTATTTATAAAATATAAACCCCATAAGTCTGTTGTATAGGGTCCCAAAAATCCCCGTAAATGGAAAATTAGGTTTTGCAATGGTTTACATGAATTGTTTAAACAATTTATCATTGTTTTTAGCCATTTTCTCTTAGAATAAAGTTACAGTCACCGTTTTTCCGAATTTTCAACTTATTTTCAAACTTTTTAGCTAGATCGAGGAAATAATCAATTAAAAACAGAAATAATTCTTTGAACAATTTATTATTATTTATAATAATATTATCTTAGTTTAATTCTAGAAAGTTGTGGGTTTGTCTAAAATATTCAACTTTTTGTCTACTTTTGACATAGAGTGTGGTAATGGATAATTAAATTGTACAACGATAATTGCTTTAACAAATTATTATTGTTAATTACTATCTTCTTCTATAGTAATGCTAGATAGTTGCGGTTTTTTCTTAAATTTTCCACTTTTTGTCAACTTTTCACTTCGCGCCAGGTAATGCAAGTTAACAAACATAATTGTTTAAATAATTCTTCATCGTATATAACTATCTTCTCTTAGAATAATTTTCAGAGTAAAGACTTTTAGTTTTGCTTTGTACATTCGAAATTCTTTAAATATGTACTATTTTTATTTATTATAAAATTTCAAATTAATAGCGTTTGAAATTCAATCATTTTCATTTTTTAATATTATACAATTTCTAGAGGTTTTCAATTCAATAATTTCTAAATTACTGATTGTACATGTAAATTTTTCAAACATGAAAAATGTTCTATTGAAGTTTGAAAAAATATTTTACTATCTAAAAATTAACAATACATGACTAAAAAAATATTTATGGAAACAGTTAAGACCTCCAGATACGTTAAAATTATTGAAACCCATGAAAATTTTGCTAAAGATTTTTTGTTGAACAAAAAAATTAGAAAAATTAGGTTATTTAGACCCATCTGTTGAAACCTTATCTTTTAGTCTGATTTTCTTCGGGGATGGCTCAAATTGAAGCTCTTTAAATGCATAATTGAAATAAAAAATATAATTTGCTATGCTACATATTTCTTTTTTTTTCAAATGTTTTTCAAGTTTTTTCAAGTAAATCTTTCGATTCAAAGAGCGTTCTGCTTTTGAATTAAGGCCATGTGATGAGCGGGTCACGTGACCAGATTCCTACCATACCGGCACTTTTTTTATTTTTCAACTTATTTTCACACGAATAGCCACATCGAGTTTAAAATTTGGGATAATAAATAAGAAGCACTAAGGAACGCGGCTCTGGTCCTAAATTTTTATTAGTATAAACAAAATTTTTTTATAACAAATTTTTGTTTGCTTTTTTCATAATTATAAAAATTTAGGACCAGAGCCGTGTTTCTTAGTGCTTCTTATTTAGTATCCCAAAATTTCAACTCGATGTGGCGCTTCGTGTGAAAAAAAGTTGACAAATAAAAAAAGTGCCGGTAAGTTAGGAATCCGGTCACGTGACCCACTCGTCACATGGCCTTAAGATAACGCCATGAAGTTCGTTTCCACGTAAAACAAACTATTTTTCAAGTTCAAGTGCTTTATTAGATTTACACATTGTTTTCCAATGAATATTTCTGATGAGATTTCTATTAATGTTTCAGAATATTAAAATTAAAACGGCTTTCTGCTGTCGCCAATTTCTATAAATTCCAAGTGTTGTAAATAGTTCAACAACTTAAATTTTTATAAATTGAAAGTGTTAAGGTTCAATAGTCTTAAAAAGCACTTTCAACTAGAATCAATAAATCTTTTTATATTGGAAATCTTTGAATTGAAAACTTGTTAATTTTACACATAACATATTATAAAAATTGGATTTTTGGTTTACCTATACATACATACATACATAGATTAGCAGTTCGAACTCGAAAGTTCATTGCCTCACTACCCGATTCGGGTAGTGTTTACCTATACTTATCATTTTTAATTTGAATCATATACATTTTCCATTGATTAAGAGATACCTAGACTTACGAGAGTGAATACTTATAAATAAGAAGAAGTTTCAAAAGTTTATTGTAAATGCTTGAATCTTTCAAATCAAAAAATAAATTGCGAAAATATGAAATTAATCTTATTTTATTTACTCCAACACAGTCTTGATTTATTTTGCATCCCTTGTAAGAGTATAATACTTTACTCCTAAGTAAGAAACAAAAATTTGTCGACCCTTTGAGTACCTACGATGGTACCTTTCGCAAAATTTGATTTCGGCGAAGGGCTGACATTTTGATTAAATTTTTATTAAATTAACTTTGCTAATCCCCGTTTACAAGATCTTCTCAGGTAAATGAATCTTTAGATCCAAGGAGGCTTTAATTATTCTTCCCTCCGTCTCCAGAAATTCTCGACATTCCTTTACTCTCGCAGAAAAGCGCCTGCAAAGTTTAAAATTGGGAAGACAAAAGCCAAAGGTCGGAAGTTTATTTGCATTTATTTTCGTCAGAATATATAAAGTTTCTTTGTGCGTTACAAACGCAGTTCTAGACAAAAGACAGAGCGGGTGAAACGAATTTATCTAAAAAAAAGATAGGTATTCGAAAATTATGTTCTCCACTCTGTAATCTTGTTTTCCGCAAGAGGTAGAAAGAGCTATGAGATTCGTGGGGTAAAAGTATTCATTTCTTAGAATTACTTTTATCGAGAGAGTGAAAAGTTTTCCCGACAGAAGAAGAAGGTTATAATTACGTTTCCGGCGTTTTCTACGAATGGAGAAAAGCCAGAGATAAGCGATTTTTCCACTCTACTTTTGTACTTAACGAAATGAGAAATGAAACAACAGCTCCTCATGAGAATCCGATTCGATTTATTTAACTTTTTTCTTAGCCCTCGACAATAGAAAATCTTCCTTTCTCACTGAAAAAAAAAGAAAACGTACCAAATCCATTTCAAATCATGCAAGCCGGTGAGTGACATGCTCATGCGAATAAAATATGTTTTCGTGCGTGGAAAATAAGAAAACACGTCTTTTTTCAATAACAAAGCGGCATTTTTACATTTTTCCCGATTATTTCAAAATTTTAAGGGTAGATTAAGTTTTCTTTTTCCCAATTTTATTTTTAAAACCGTGCCATTTTTTTAATTTTAAGAGATGTTAAGGTTTTCCTTGTTTCAGTTTATTTAATTTTTCAAACTATTTCAAAATCCACCAAAAAAATAAAATAATGAAAAATTATTTAGATTCAAAAAATGTCTCAAAAACTCCACCTTTGTTTGCACTGACATTTTAAGAAATAACAGGTACTAATTACTATAACTATCCTATTTTGTATTCTTATTTATTTTTTGAAATAAAAAATTATTTCTGTCATATTTTTTAAAATAATAGTAAGTGTTATTTGTGTCGACCGGGAAAGTAGTTAATAAAAAGTGTGGAAGTTTTAAAACAAAAATGGTAGTAAACATAACCTGTTCGTTTTCTAAAGTGTTATTTTTTTTCTTCAAATGGAGCGAGTTATATTGACATGTTCTCGTTGAAATGAATAAGTTATGGTTAAAAGTTAAAAAGTTAGTTTTTTTTTAGATTAAATTTGATTAGCCTTTTCAACAAAATTGTTATATTTTCAACAAAAAAGTAGAATTTTAACCTACAAAAGATGAATTCTAGACTAAAAATATAATAGTAGACTTTTCAGATAAAGTAATTAACTTTCAATCAAAAATAGTTGGATTTTCTTATTGGGTTCTATTCCTTCCTCATAGATGGAGGTTTATAATGACCTAAATTTTCTAATCTACTTTTTGACATAATTCGATATCATTCAACCCCAGGAAGATCGAAAATGCAATTTTTTTAAATGTCCGTGTATGTATGTAACTTTTTTCTGTGCCAGTGCCGCTTTATGAAGTTTCAAAAAAATGGTTTGCTGTGTTTATATGAAAAAACTTTTTTGATATTCAAAATACATGAATACCATATGCAGTGAATTTTTTCACGTCTTCGAGATGCATGGATCGACCTATTTTTGAATCTTTTATGTCCCACCATAACCGATTTATGAACTTTAAACAAAATGGTTTGTTCTGTTCATATGAGAAAAACTTTTTTGATATTTAAAATATAACAATGATATGCTGAGTGCTATTGTTGAACCTGTTCTGACCCAGCAGTACCGATTTACGAAGTTTCAAAAAGACTTCTGTATTCTGTTTATATGAGAAAAACTTTGTCTCATATTAGGAATGCTACAGTACTGTACCTGACATGTTTGTTCGCGTTTCGAGACACGTCGAATGATCTATTGACGTACCTTCTATGACCTTTTATAAATTCAAAAAATGTATTATTTATATTCACAGTATGAGGTAAACATGTTTAACATTGGTAATAAAACAGTAATGTATATGATATATTTGTTCGCGTCTTCGAGACACTTTGATCGCCCAACTGAAGAACCTTTCATGAGCTACCATAACTTACCAATATCATTTTTGAATTTAAAAAAGAATTATTTGCCTTGTTTATGAGAGGTTTTTTTTTATATTGGGAATATAACAGTATTTTACATGATGTAGTTGTTTGCGTCTTCTAGACGCGTGGATTAATGTATAGACGAACTTCGGATGACCATTCTCCATTAATCAATAGCGACTTAGAAATTAGCAAAAAAAATTACAATTGATTCTATAAAGAAAATTTTTGTTTTAATTTGAAATACAACACGGCCGTAAGTTAATAAGATGTTCATTGCAACAGAACATATCGACTGAAATTTCGATGGGCTCTCTGATTTTCTTCAATTAGGATTTTCGGTAAGAAAGAAACATAATCTTGAAAAATATTGAAAGTTTACAGTTTTTTTTTCTTTCGTTAGAAAAAAACCTCCCTCTATGAGAAAGTAAATTTGCTTGATACCTATAAGGAAGCAAAATGCTCATAAAATAAGCACAAATAAATACACACATATTGAATACATCCATAGTACTTCGCAGCGGTATTAATTCAGTTTGCATTTAAGCGAAAAATAAGAAAAAGGGGAAGTTACTTGAAAAGAGGGAAGAAAAGACTCATTCTTTTAGAAACGGAAAAAAAGAGAAAAATAGGAGAAAGAGTGGGAAGTCTGGACAATAGTCATACATAATTTTATAAACTTTAACTTCAGTTTATCGAAAATTCCCTACAATTCCCTCACTCGTTATAACAAATAAAATTAATAAAAAACTGAAACTGCTTCATTTTACGAAAATTTCCATAATTTTTTATATGTTTGATCGCACTGTATAATTTGTTTGTGTAGATAACAACCCAAGTCGCAAACGAGGAGCGACATGACTTGCAAAACAGGTCTGAGTGTTTTATGGATAAAACACACAGTGTGGTCGAATATAACGCGCTTTTAATAAAAACTGGGAAAAATTTGTGAGCGGCGAAAACGTTCGAATAGAAATGAATGAAAAAGCAGGCGACGAAAATTCTAATGCGAGTCGACCAGCGATGACAGGGATGGGGTGAATTGGGGTGGAATACCTTAACTTCGATTTCCGAGGGTGAAGGGAGAGTGAGGAAAATATATAACTCACGGATAGCGACGATCTATCCGTGACCTCTTCAGATAAGGGGGCAATTATAGATATTGAAATTGAACGAGAAATCCATGTAAAATTTGCTCCACTTCTTCCGCAATAGTTTACAGCTCCCAGTCTACTAATTCGACCAATTAAGAGTCGTGGAAACGACTCAAGTTTAAGAACTTCTTCGTTTGTTATAAATTATTCAGGGAATTAGTGAGATGGTTCTACTCGGTGGGTTTCCTATCACCACTACGTAGCGCGTCCTCAGGTTGCGGATAGAGGAACGGCCCGTAAGGCTGAACAGCCCCCAAGGTTAACTGCGAATACAAGAATAAGCAGTCGCGGACAGCCGATAGGAGCCAGTCGTAGGTGTGGTGAATCTAGCACTGGTAAAAAATAGGTACACGACAACCATGGCTTGGGGGGACCCACCCATTCGCGTTCATACACAATGGGTGGGTTCTGGCAAGCCAAGGTGCAGCGTGTACCCACCTAGAAACTATACCCGAACCAAAACTAAAAATCTTGTAAGGGAAAAATCCTGCTGCCCATTGGACACTGCAGCGATGACACTGCCCGCAAGGGATGTGTGGAATGATTCGCCTGCATAGGGCCAAAGGGGTATTGATGCCAGTAGGCGCGCTGCCTTGCAGGGGGACGTTAGGGTACGAGGATGAAACTGTAATGTGTCTGACGACAAGTTGACATGGTCCTTGTCAGAGTCGGAAAGCTCCCATACTTAGACCTAGGGAGGTATGGGGGTTATCACTCCTGGGACAGTGGACTCACCTACGATCGGAATAGGATCCTAACGTGCGGATTATCTTGAAACTACCATGGCTAACTTGCAAAAACAAAAAACTACAGTTAAAGATCTAAGGGTGGGAACTCTAAACGCGCGTAGTCTAAAAACTGGCCGATTTAGCGAACTCATTAAGATAGCAATTGATTACAAAACTGACGTAATAGCACTTCAAGAAACCTGCTGGTCGGGCGATTTCGCGTCAATTTCTAGGGATGACTATACTTTGCACTGGGGAGGAGCTAAGGGGCAAAGACTGGGGACTGGTTTTCTTATTAATAAACGAATTTCGCAAGCACTTATCGACATGCAATTCATTAACGACCGGTTATCATACATTGTACTAAAGGGTAATTTCAGCAAACACGTATTAATCAATGTGCACTGCCCCACCGAGGACAAAGACGAAGACACTAAAGATCTTTTTTATGAAACAATCGAGCAGGTTTTTGACAAGTTCTCAACGTTTGACGCAAAAATAGTATTGGGGGATTTCAACGCGAAAATTGGAAAAGAACCAATGTATAGGCCTACAATAGGATCAGAAAGTTTGCATGACATCAGTAATGATAATGGAACCAGAGTAATAAACTTTGCAGCTTCAAAGAACCTCGTTGTCAAAAGCACATATTTCAAGCATAAAAATATACATAAGGCCACCTGGACATCACCAGATGGTAAGACTCACAATCAGATTGATCACGTTCTAATAGACAGAAGACGTCATACAAACATTCTCGATATAAGATCGTATAGGGGAGCGGATTTAAATTCAGACCATTTTCTCGTGATAGTAAAACTAAGATCTAGGCTAGCGTTAAGTAAGAAAACAAGCCGCACAGAGCCAACAGTTCGTTTCAATATAGATAAGTTCAAAACAGCAACAGAAACATTAAATTATCAAGTTGAGATTTCTAATAGTTTCGACGCTCTCCAAGAACAGAGAGACGATAACAATAATCACGAGGAGGACCCGGAAACCCTGTGGAGCAATACGAAAAAGGCGATAAAGGCAGCCGCGAAACTTACGATAGGTTTTAAGAAAGTAGCCAAAAGCAAACCATGGTTTGACGAAGAGTGCAAACTCTGGTTTGAGAAACGTCGGAAGGCCAGACTAAGTAGTTTACAAAATAAGTGCGATCAAACACATAAGAAATATCTCGAGATTAGCAAAAGTACAAATAGGCTCTATAGATCCAAGAAAAGGGAGTGGGAAAAGAATAAAATACTAGCAATAGAAGCGCATAATAAACAAAATAACCCGCGTGAGATGTACAGGGGAATCAATTCTATAAGGAAAGGCTTTCAAAGTAGAACGGAAGTAATGAGGGACGAAAATGGCAATCTAGTAGCCGATGCGACAGAGAGACTGAATTTATGGAAAGATTATTTCGATAAACTATTAAATGTACGCGAAGCCCCCGTTGAAGGTAATCTCGGCGAAATCCACACTGCTGATCTATTAATTAACGATCCTACTGATATAGAAATAGAAATGGCCATAAAGAAGTTGAAAAATAACAAAGCCGCGGGCATCGATGACCTACCGTCAGAACTGATAAAAAATGGAGGCCCTTGCCTCACAAGGCAAATTTGTAAATTGATACGCGCAGTTTGGAAAACAGAACGCATGCCGGAAGAATGGAATACCTCTATCATTATTCCCATCTTTAAAAAAGGCGATAAAACTAACTGTAACAACTATCGGGGAATTTCACTTGTGCCCTCGTGCTACAAGATCCTGTCTAATGTTATCCTAAGTAGACTAACTCCTTTTGCCGAGGAAATCATTGGGGATTACCAGTGTGGATTCCGCCGAAACCGATCTACAAGCGATCAAATGTTTACAATTAGACAACTGTTAGAAAAGAAATGGGAATTTAAAGAAGCAGTACATCAGCTATTTATCGATTTTAAAAAAGCTTACGACTCTATCATACGCGCGCGAATGTACTGGATCCTAGAGTTCTTGGGTGTGCCAAGAAAATTGGTTAGACTTATCGAAATCTGCTTAAGCGGCAGTAAGGGTAGAATACGCGTAAACGGTAGTTTATCTGAAGAGTTTTCGATCCGCGATGGCCTGAAACAGGGCGATGCACTTTCGTGCGTCCTTTTTAACTTAGTTTTAGAATACGTGGTTAGGCAAGTGCAGGCGAATCCGACCGGTGCTACCCTCAATGGGGTAATACAAATTCTTGGATATGCGGATGATCTCGACGTACTAGGGGATGATAAAGAAACGGTAGCTAAAAATGCAGAAATCTTGATCGCAAAAGCCAAAGAGATTGGCTTGGAAGTTAGCGAATCGAAGACAAAATATATGACCGTCGTCAGGTCCGGACAAAGTAATCAAGACGGGGATCTAATGGCCGGAAATATGAAATTCGAAAGGGTTAACGAGTTTAAATACCTCGGGTCTATTATAACTAGCGAAAATAAGATTAAAACGGAAATCAATGCGCGGCTACACGCTGGCAATGGGTGCTATTATGCAGCAAACACGCTACTAAAATCGCGATCGCTATCTAGGAACATCAAAGTAAGAATTTACAAAACGATAATAATGCCGGTCGTCATGTACGGGTGTGAAACGTGGGCGCTGACGAAAGGAGAAGAGAATAGGTTTAGAGTTTTCGAGAATAAAGTACTTAGAAAAATCTATGGTCCAAAAAGGGACGAAGAGACCGGCGAGTGGAGAAAACTGCATAATGATGAGCTGCACGCTCTCTACGGGTCAGCAAATATTAATAGAGTAATGAAAGCGCGTAAATTAAGATGGGCGGGGCATGTAGCAAGAATGGGCAATGAAAGAACAGTAGCGCAAGTTTTAAGAGGGAGACCGACTGGTAAGAGACCCCTAGGCAGACCGAGAAACAGATGGGAGAAAAATGTAAGGGATGCTCTAAAAGAACTAGGACATGATTACTTAAACTGGATGGAGAATGCACAAGACAGAGATATGTGGCGGTCTCGGGTAGATGAGGCAATGAACTTTCGAGTTCGAACTGCTAATCTATAATAATAATAATTAGTGAGATGGTTAGAATGAAATTAATACCTCTACTATAAGAAAGAGTCTGCTGCTTTAATTATTTTCAGTTACAATGTAATGAGGGAAGCAAAATAGGTATTAGGTAAAACGAACGTACTGGAATGAAGTACGGCCAGTATACTTCAGAAATATCACGACCTTGAATTTAGGTGTACATATAGATTTGAAATTTGGGAAATTTATTTTTAAAAAACTATCAAAAAAGCAAGAACATTCTTGGATTCGTCTCTGCAATATTTCTAGGAGCTTTTTCAATGAGGCTAAACATTATTTTTTCAACAATTATATTGTTATAAACTATTTCGACAATATTATAAACAAATCTATCAGCCTGAAAATAGTTTTAAACATATTAGTAGATTCTTGAATAGAATTAATTACACAAATGCAAAGTAATAATAATTTTCTACGTTATTAATTGTTTAACGTCCAAGAATGTAAACTAACGATATAGTGAAAAAAAGATAACATCGTGTGCAACTCAACCCAACCACTGATAGTCAACAATTAATTAATTAAAAATTGTTTGCATCCCCTCCACGCTAACTGCATATCAAAAGAGCATTTGCACATAGATTTGAAAATTTGGACATTTATAAAAAAAACTAATACTCCTACCGAAAAATTAATGGTATCATTTGTTTCATCTCATACATATATTTAGGAGTTTTTTTAATTAGGCAAAAAAATTTCTTAACAAATATAATGCATTTTTAAAACAATAATTAAACGTAAATGACAACTGACAAGCGTTCTTCAAACTTCATGGAATACAAATAATTTTCAAATGTGTAAACACTCTAATTTAAACTTTTTTGTTTCCTTCATTCTCAATACATACCAAAAAAGCAAGTGCATATAGATTTCAATTTTTGGACACTTATTTAAAAGAAACTAATAGTCCTGTCAAAAAACAAATTGTTGGATTTGTTGTTTGTTTGGATTGCTGGATTTGTCTCAACCATATCTTCAGAAGTTTTTTTTTATCACGCAAGAAAAATGTGTTTAACAATTATAATGTTTCTAATATATATATTTTTTTAGCATCAATGTGACAACAATCAAGCATAAATGAGAACTGCAACACAGACTAAAAAAAGCATGTGCATACAAATTTGAATTTTTGGACATTTATTTAAAAGAAAATAATAGTCAATATAAAAAAAAAACTAAGGGTATAATTGAATTCTTCTCTAGGCGCTTTTTTCATCAGGCAGAAAAATCATTTTTAAACAAATATAATATTCATAATTTTTTGAAAAATAATGCAGCAACAATCGAACATAACTAGAAAATGACAAACGTTCTATTTGATACTTAATAAATCTTAATAACTAACTTAATACCTATTTAATATTTAATATACATTTCGACGCCTCCATTCCATACTGCTCCACGTCGCGGTTGGTCGCTGTACCGCTCTAGGTCTGTTCCGCCAAGTTTTCAGGAGAGCTGATTAAAGATTTAAATACGTACCAAAATTCAGAAATACGGACAAAAATTATGAAAATGGTTGTAGTAAATTTTTCAGATTCTAAACTATCAATTTCCATCACATTTTTGTCAAAATTCATATTAGCTAATATGAAAAGATTGATAATAAGCAGTGCTGTTTTGTCAAAATGCAATTATTTTAATACTTATTGAAGGAAATGAAGAAAATACGGCTGCGAAGTACTATTGACGTATTCACTATGGGTGTATTTATTTGTGCTCTTTTTATGAGCATTTAGCTTCCTCATAAGTATCAAATAAATTTGCTTCCTCATAGAGGGAGGCTTTCACTGAAAAACTAAAAAAATGGATACTTTCAATATTTTTCAAGCTTATTTCTGTCTTTCCGAAAACTTTATCAATTGATGGGTATTGTACTATGAACAACTTTTCAACCTACGGTTATATTTCAAATTGAAACCTCATATAAACAATGAACTTTTCTTAAAAACTTTCTGAGTAGCTATTGATTAATGAATAATGGTCTTCGAAAGTTCGTCAAAAGATCAATCCACGCGTCTCAAAGGCGCGAACAATGACATCAAATACAGTACTGTTATATTCCCAATATAGAAAAATCCTCTTATAAACAAGGAAACTAATTTTGTTAAGTAATTTAAAAACGATGTTGGTAGGTTATGGTAGGTCATGGAAAGTTCTTAATTTTGGCAATCGTTGCGTCTCGAAGGCGCGAACGAATATATTATATACATTATAGTTGTATATCCAATATTAAAAAAGTTTTCCTCATATCAACAAGATAAACAACATATGTTTTCAATTTATAAATCGATATTGCTAGATCATAAGAGGTTATTGAAGGTTCGTCAATAGGTCACTCGAGGTGTCTCAAAGATGCAAACAAATATGTCAGATACAGTACTGTAGTACACCTAATATGAACAAAGTTTTTCTCATATAAGCAGAATACACAAATTTGTCTTAAACTTTATAAATCGGTACTGGACGGTCATAAAAGGTTCACCAATAGGTCAATCGATGCGTCTCAAGGACGCGAACAAATACTCTACATGTAATATTTTCGTGGTTTGAACATCAAAAAAGGTTTGTTTTTATAAAAACAGAATGAACCATTTTTTCGAGCTTCATAAATCGGTACTGCTAGGTCATGAAAGGTTCATCAATAGGTCAATTGATGCTTGTCAAGGACGCAAACAAATACTCTACATATAATATTTTCATATTTTGAATATCCAAAGGATTTTTCACATATAAATAGAATAAACCATTTTTTTGAAATTCATAAACAGGTACTGGTGGATCATAAGAAGTTTATCAATTGGTCAATCGATGCGTCTCGGAGGCGCGAACAAATATGCTAGATATTGTATTATTGTATTTTGAATAACAAAAAAGTTTTTCTCATATAAACAGAATAAATCATTTTTTGGAACTTCATAAATCGGTACTGGTAGGTCATAACAGTTTCAACAATATGTCGATCGATGCGTCTCAGAGACGCGAACAAATACGCTAGATATCATGATGTTGTATTTTGAATATAAAAAAAGTTTTCCTCATATAAACAAGGTAAAATTTTTCTTTCTAAATCTCTAAACGCAAGAAAAAACTACTTCTAAATGGTTGATCTAGCTCAAAATCTTATCAGACCTGAATATCAATCGGAGCTACACTTCATTTAAATTTCATGATTGTAGCTCTTTTACTTTTCGAGATATGGTGAACAGAAAAAAGTTACACACACACATATACACACACGGAAATTTTTTAAAATTTTATTTTCGAGCTCCTGGGGTCGAATTATATCAAAATATGACAAAAAA
>CAKNYM010053010.1:196664-212340 GCA_932195095.1 Andricus curvator
TCCCAACAATTTTATTAGTTGTCCCAACTAATCTTTTTTTTCAGTGTTCCTTAGATTTTTTATTGAACCATCAGTCTCTTTTAAATAAATGTACAAAAATTCGAATATATATGCATATGCTTTTTTGGTGTGTATTGAGAATGGAGGGGATAAGAACCATGTTTAAATTAGAGGTTTTACACTATTAAAAAATTAATTTTATTTCAGGAAGTCTGAAGAACTTTCGGCAGTTGTCATTTATGTTTTATTGGTTTTGCATTGTTTTTAAACTAATATACATATTATAAACATTATAATTGTTTAAATTTTTTTCCGTGATTAAAAATACTCCTAAAGATATGGTTGAGACAAATTAAACAATTCCTTAGATTTTTTATTGAACCATCAGTCTCTTTTAAATAAATGTACAAAAATTCGAATATATATGCATATGCTTTTTTGGTGTGTATTGAGAATGGAGGGGATAAGAACCATGTTTAAATTAGAGGTTTTACACTATTAAAAAATTCATTTTATTTCAGGAAGTCTGAAGAACTTTCGGCAGTTGTCATTTATGTTTTATTGGTTTCGCATTGTTTTTAAACTAATATACATATTACAAACATTATAATTGTTTAAATTTTTTTCCGTGATTAAAAATACTCCTAAAGATATGGTTGAGACAAATGAAATAATTCCTTAGGTTTTTTTATTGGACCATCAGTTTCTTTTAAATGAATGTACAAAAATTCGAATATATGTATATGCACATGCTTTTTTGGTGTGTACTGAGAGTGGAGGGGATAAGAACCATGTTTAAATTAGAGGTTTTACACTATTAAAAAATTAATTTTATTTCAGTATAGCGTTATTTTTCATTCTTGGACTTTGAACAGTTAAAAACGTAGACAATTATTATGAACTTTGCATTTGTTCAAATAATTATTTTTTTGCAGTGATTAAAAAAACACCTTGGGGTATTTTATTCTTGAATCTACTTATTTGCTTAAAACTTTTTTCGGGCTGATAGATTTGTTTTTAATAATATCCCAATAGTTTATAACAATTTAATTGTTTATAAAATCATTTGTTACCGTAATTAAAAAAACTCCTGGAGATGTAGATGAGACGAATCCAACTATATTATTGGTGTTTCGATAGGACGATTATTTTTCTCTAAAAAAATTTCCCAAATTTCAAATCTATATGTACAGCTAAATTCTGGCTCGTGAAATGTCAGGATCGGCAAGTTGTCGTTCGATTTCAATAAAACTTTGTGAAATTATGGAGACATTTTGAGCCTAAAGAATTTTTGAAAATGCATTTCTTATAAACTATATTTTTCGCCACACTTTCCTGTCTTGGCATACCTCTCTCGCTTCCTTCACGTCCATGCATTTTCTCATGCAAACTCCTGTGTTTCTATGGCCTCTTATGTCTCTTCAAATTAGGTTTACATTCACACATTCTAATATTTACGAAAATTAACATTAGTTAATTATTTTTATCATTCTGGGACTATTTAAGGCCCCAGGACCACGGTTTAAAATCATTTTAAAAAGAAAAGAAAAATATTCAATTATTTTTTCAACAAATGGAACAAGTTTAAGGGGTGCGTTATAAAAAAAAATTAGTTTTTTTAATACACCCTACTGTTGCGGCTTTAATTAATAAAATGTACTTTCTCTTGAGAAAGTTTCAGATCCCTCTAGATCTCTTTGAGCACATTCTCGGATTTCAGAGCCAATATCTTTCAATTTGACGATCAAATTGGTACTTTATTGTAGCTTTCTAGACACAGTGTGCTGGAATTCGTTTACATGCGCTCTTCGACACTAAGAGTTCTGTGAATTAGTTGAATTCGTTTCTCATATAGTAATGGAAAAAGTCTTGGATTGTAAAAAAATCAATACTTAAAAATCTTGGCTTGATAGTTTAAATAATTTGATTATACAAATATCTTGAATTATGAAAATTACTAACAAAGACTTGTAAAAGGAAAATACTAAGAAGCATGATGAAAAATTATTCACCATCGGTATGATATTATTATTAAATAAAAATTGATTTCTAGCGGATTCAAATTTTTTAATTATTCACACTGTTATTTTACCAATGTACTTTTAATAATAAATACCACATTCTTTCTAGCTTCTTAAATATTAGCTAACAAATGTTTGGTTCTCATATATTACCTATTTATAAGATATCTTAATATTTAAAAAGTATGAAATATAACTTTTGATCTACGATATAAATATTGGTTAGAAGTTATTTTTTAACTTTTATTTTTAAATCTAAAGTACAGTAATATTCCTGGTCCTGAATGCTTTTCAAGTACATACCATATCTAGCCCACTAAAACTATCTTCTTTGATCTCTTACTTTTGCATTTTCACATTATGTTAAAATTTTTTTGATTGTGAACAAATGAAACCAGCATATTCGTAAGTCTCAATGTTTTGGTATTCATGAGAGAATTCTATAAATTATCATTATAAAATATTTGTATTCGTTCAATGTAAAATCATTAAAATTTCACAAGTTTTCGCAAAAAAGTTTATTCGGCCTAAATTATAAATAACACTGCGATAAAATGCTGCAAATTATTGGATTTTGTTATTAAAGTTTACGTTTAACATATTTTTAATTCAATAATAATAATAATCTTCCAATTCATTCATGTTGTCAAAATTGAAGCTCCTATCTTTCTGCTCGCTTTTCGCGTGTTTTTTGCATTGCAAATTTTTCTGATATATCAATGTAACATTTCATATACTTTAATACTAAGAAAAATTGTTTGATAAACATAATAATAAACACTTGTGAAAAATTAATAAGTCAAATTTTCTTCGACAAGAAGTTGCCCCCCTTGCATGGAAATGCAAAATCGTTGATTTTCAAGTTATTAATTTAGATTAAAGTGATTGAATTTTAATATTAAAAATTTCAGGACAATTTCACTATTAAACCTTTCAAATTTTTATATTGAAAGCCTTGATAGTCAGTTTTAAATTATTTAATTTCAGATATAAATATCCTCAACTGTTTAGCTTTAATATTAGTTAGTTCTAATTTAAATATTCTAATTGTTTTTCTACAATTTCGAACGCATAAAATTGTCTGATTTTTTAAATTCTTGGAAATCGTAGAATACTAGATTAAAAAACTTGATAGTTTCATACCATTTTTAGTTTGAAGGATTCTAATCAAACAATTTTGAATTAAATGCCTTCAGAATAAATTATAAACAATGAATAATTAAGAAAATTCAAATTCAAGCTTTGAAATGAGAAAATTTCAGAACTAGGCGTAAGAATTTTCCGTAAGACTTTCCCAGCACGTTTAAGGCTAACGGCGCAGAAAATTCCATAATACTAGCCCTTTCTTAATTTTCAATGTAATATCATGAAAATTTAAAATCCTTAGGTGAAGATTTCAAAGCATGAATTATTGAAAATTGAAAAATATTTGACTGGAAAATTTCAAGAATTAATACTAATACTAAATTATGTGTTAAAAATTAAACCCTAAGAAATTTAGAAGTAAAAAATTGGGGCGTTCAAAATAAAAATTAAACTATCTGAAACTGATACCTCAGTAATTGAATAAGTTTCTTTAGGTTTGAATAATTACAATTTTAGAGTTCTGAATTTTCACATTGACGCTAAATTTTCCCTTTCACAAGTTTTAACCTTGCAACTAAAATTGAAATAGTTGAATTTTGATGATTTCAATTTTACCATTTTGAATCGTGAAAATTACAGTAAATTTATTTTCTAAACCTCGAAAAATTTGTGTAATGAATTTCAATATTAAATTATAATTTTGTTATGTTATAACAATTTGAAATTCTGTAATTTCAGAAGCTTCGACTTTAAAACATTCAATTTAGTTTTCGGTTTCATATTGTCAAGTTTTAATCTCTTCAAATTGAAAATGATTTAAATTTACAAGTTTTTGATTTCTATTTATTCAATTTAAACGCTTTGAATTAGAAATGATAGAATTTCAACTCCTTTCTATTCCAATTTTAAAAGTTAGTCTGAAATTTGTCCATTTTGAGAGCTTTTGTTTTCAAATTATTCAATTTTAAACGCCTTTATTCAGAAATGATACATGTTAAATTCCTTTTTATTCCATTCGAAATATTGCACCTTTTATACTGATTGAATCAGGGACACTCAGAGAAATGTCCTCTTCTGACAAAAGGATGTTTCTTGACGTGAATGGAATTTTCCTCTTAAATTTAAGGTTGAGAGGATTTTCATTTGTCTCAACAGGAATCCTTTTGCAGTAAAAATTTCCTTATGCGACTAACTTCACCTAATCTTGCAGCCAAATAATTCTGTTTGTGTAGAACATATATTCACTTCGTTCAAAACAAAACAGGCAAGAGGACGATGCTTTTGTTTGAAGATAACTTTTTTCTGAGTGGAAAGCTGAACGGTATGAAATCCACTTTTTGTCGAAATTGAGTTTTCTTAAAAAATCATACTTGCTCAATTTTTTACACCTGTTGCAGTGAAAAATTAGGGGTTTAAAACTTTTTATCCTAAAATTCAGTATTTAACTTGATTCAAATATTTAATTTTTTTTTTAATAATTCATACTGAATAAATGAAATGAACCTATACTAAGCTATTCCATTTTTCTAACAATTCGACGGTCATTATAGGGTGATGGCAAGTATTTAACAATTGGAGATTTTATTGTCAAAATAAAAAATTTGTGCACTAGTACTACAAATGTTACCTTTTTCTGTTAAATAGTGTTATTTATTTATGAAATAAATAAAAATATTTACTTGTGATGATTTTCTTAACGATTTATGTACTATTCTCATTTATAATACCAATGAAAGCTAAACAGTGCTAATTCCATTGCCGTTTGGCGCCATCTATTTTTTCACACAGTGGTTAATAAACTGATCCATTGCCAAAAATAAAAAATTATTAGCTCAATCACTTGTTAATTTTTCCTCTGGAAAGGTTTTTTGGATTGTATCTAATCTAAAATTGTTTGATTTGGAATGTTTCAATTCAAAATCGTGCAACATAGACTATTTTTGAATTTCAAACGCTTTCAATTTACAATTATTAATTATTGTTGCTAAAAAAATTGAACTTTGTAATTAAAAATTTGTTTATTATTAGATTTTTTATGTTGTCTATATTTATAATGTTGGGGAATAAAAACCCAGAAACGTGAACGAGCGCTTCGCGCGGGAGGATTTCCTACTATAGTGTAATATGTTTAAATTATAAACACGTTTTACGATCAATGGTACGACTACTGAAAGATCTAAATATTAATAATGATTTAAAAGCAGAATTTTTTAGTTTTTTTTACAATTATACAATTCTGCTTTGTTCAAAATACTGACGAAATAGATGCATTAAAAAAGGGCTTATTAAAAAAACCTTCACTATCTGGAAAACTGATGTAAAAAAAAGTCTATTTTCGAAAATACAATATTTGAAGTAGAAAATATTGCTTAATTTGTCATGAATCAGATGATGTTAGTTGAATTTATTATTTATTGAAACATCTGAATTTCAGTAAAATAACGCCACTGAACAGTATCAAGCAAACCAGTACCAATGCGAATATACAAACGCAGCAACCTCGTTCGCCAGACAAATGACAATCCGGACAATGTCGAGCGGATACAGTAGTGCATGCTGGTACTACCCCGAGATAAATTGCACTTTGCGCTATTCGTCTAACAGTTCTTTTTCCCACGCCAAAGATCACTGAGCACGTTATTTTCTCCCGGTCGGAACAAATTTTACCCGGAAAAAGGAAAAGGGTTGCAAAAATAACCAGAGAAACTCCAACGCTCGAAAGATTGATAAAGATTAATTAAGCATTACATATAAACAGATATCGGAACGGAAGTCTAAACAAGAATACCGCTGCGAAATAATATGGGTATATTCACTGTTAGTGTAATTATTTGTGCTTATTTTGTGAATACTTTTCTTCCTCATAGGTATCAAATAAAGTTGCTTCCTCATAGAGGAAGGTTTTTCTCTAACAAAAGAAAAAATTAAAACTTTCAATATTTTTCAATCTTAAGTTTCTGTCTTACCGAAAATCATACTTTCAGAAAATTAGAGAGCCCTTTGAAGTTTCAATCAATGTGTTCTGTAACAATGATTTTTTTAAAAGCTTTTTTAGTCGTTATTGATTGATCAAGAATCGTCATCGAAAATTCCTCAATTAGTAAATCTACGCGTCTCGAAGACTCGAACAATTACCTCAAATAAAGTACTGTTACATTTCAAACATCAAAAAAAATCTTCTAGTTATAAGCAAGGCAAACAATTGTGTTTGACAATTTAAAAACTATATTGATAGGTTATGTTTGGTCATGAAAGATTCTTCAATTGGAGAATCGATGCGTATCGAAGACACGAACAAATACACTATCAATCAGAATTTTGCGTTTAACTATTTTTCGATAATTTTTTATCATTTTTGTTACAAACATAAGTCCTTATACTGTGATAGGATTTTTTTTAGATTTATGCTTATAAGCTGTTGCGATACTGTGGAAAAATAACTTCAAAATGAGCCTAAGAACATTATAAAATGTTGATTATTTTGGGTATTACCTAAAATTTAAGAAAACATTGAAATTTACACACTTTTTCAATACCTACTCGAAAAATAAAAAAAATGGCATTATTCTGGGCTCATTTTGTACAGAGTTATGAGAGCGTTTAATTCTTCAAAGAGAAAAGTGTGTAGCTCTGACATAATTAAAATTGAGAGAACTTAATCAATCAACAAAAAAGTTTTCCTCGTATCAAAAAGATAAACAATATATTTTTCAAATTATTCAATCGGTATTGCTAGATCATGAGAGTTCATGGAAAGTTCGTCAATAGGCCATTCGACTTTAACAATATGAAATGACGATTTCAAATTCCAGAATTTTTATATTTTCGACCCATCATCATATATATTATTCGATAATTAAAAATTATATAATTTTCTAAGAATATTTAAAACAAAAAAATATCAAACTTATACACTTTTGAGTTCTGAAAAATGTAATATAATGATCGATTGAAATGATTTGTTATAAAAACTCTGCATGTACATAGTTCTATTGTGCTATATATATATTTTCAATTAGTCCTGGAAGAAAAGCCAATTCTTCATCCGTCTCCATAATAGAAGTTTTTTTTATATTAGCGAAACATTTTTAATCCTGTGAAAGTAATTGTTATTCGATTTCAGGGGCGATTTGAGATTTTTTTAAGACCTTAAGATATTTCGTAATAGGATGAAGACGCGAACAAATATACTAGATATAGTATTGTTATATTATATTGAATATCAAAGAAGTTTTTCTTATATAAACAGAATAAACCATTTTTTGAAACTTCATATATCGGTAATGGTAGGTCGTAAAAGTTTCAGCAATAGGCCGATCGCTGCGCCTCGAAGAGGCGAACAAATACACTTGTATTCTCGTATTTTGAATATCAAAAAAGTTTTTCTCATATAAGCAAGGTGAAATTCTTTTTGAAATCTCTAAACCATATCATAACTGTTTTTCTTTTCAAGATATGGCGAACCGAAAAAAGTTACACACATACACATGGAAATTCAAAAAAATATATAGGTATATTTTTTTCAAGTTCCTGGGGTCCAATTTGATCGAAATATGTCAAAAAAGTAGATTAAAAAATTGAGATCGTTAAAAACTTCCCTCTAAAACGAAGCAAAATGTATCATCTACCTTATTCTCTCCAAACTAAAAAATTGCATAAAAAGAGAGATATAAGTCGTAAAAACAGAAAGACAATAAGGACAAGAATAACATCTCAAAATTGGAGAAGATGACACAAATAGAAATAGAAAAAAAAACAGGGTACATTCTCAAATCAAAATTGATAAAATTCTCTGCTTTTATTTCACGTCATAATAGTATATTGTGCTACAAGTTGAAAAAGCGAGAGATTTAAGACGAGTGTGAAGTTAGCTACCCGAGCGGAGCGAGGGTGGCTATCACACGAGTTTTAAATCGTCGCTTTTTCAACGTGTGGGACACGATACTTTTTCTATAATTTGTTAAAAAGTGCTAGTTTTTGTTTACCTGTTTTTTGTGTAAAAAGAAGGCGATTTTTTGTCGATTGACGCAACAATGACAATGGCAATTATAAAAACCATGGCAATAATACGGCAGTAATAATAAGTTGGTTCTCAGAATTGAATAGTTGGCCCATAAAGTTGAGGGCTTCAAAACTTCCGATTTTTCGTGAAAAAAACGAAGCACAGTATTTTCGGAGAAACTATGACGGGTTTTTTTGCTTTTGCCAAGTGACAAAAGTACATACAAAATACACAACTCGAGACTTTTCAGGAAATTGCTTTTAGGTTAGGGACGACAGTCGGAAAATAGAATGAAGTTGGCTGCGCACGATGCACGAGTCCACCCGAGGCAGCACGAACCCACCCGAAATAACATTTACTTTTTCCACTGTGCCTCACTTTTATCACGGTCCATTTACTTTTTCCACTGCATCTGTCCACTTTTGTCACTGTTGCCCGGAAAGGTCGGCACTGCGCATGCGCCACGTCATCGAGCAAAAATCGGTAACTTTTTACACCAAAAACAGGTGGAAAAACTGGCACTTTTTCGCGAATTATAGAAAAAGTCATTTAATTCAGTCAACTAAGAACAACAAAAGATTGAATAACAAGTTTTTGATTCTGTGGACTTTAAATTCTCAGGTTTTTCTCTAGTTACGTCAGATTTAATTTTTTTTTAAAATTTTTTCCATCCACAAAACTCATTCATTTAGAGCTTCACGACTGTGCAAATGTTTAAAAAATTTCTCACGTTTATTTGAATTCCTGTCATCCACAGGAACAAATTAATTAATCCCGTCCCAAAAATTTAATTACAGACTACATTCCGGCATCCGAAATTGAAAAGTGAGAGTTATTTCAGTAATAAAAAAGCAGAAAAAATGGAATAATTTCTCAAATTAATGTTCATAATCAAACCATTCATGATATTGCTTCAAATTTCCATTTTTACGTTCTCATCTCAGTCAGAAGGTTTTATGTGAAAACTGTCTTTCATCGATTTTATAAAATCTCGACGTTTTCTGACACACTGATTGCGGAAAAATGGATTTTACTTCGATGAAATAATTATCTGATTGCTGCATATCTCTCAATTCCAAATTAATTGATCCCAATGCGCTAATTTTTCGTCGATTGACGATTTCGAATTCGAGAACTTTTATATTTTCGACCCACCGTAATATATAATTCACTAATTAAAAATTATATAATTAACTAAGAATATTTAAAACTAAAAAATATCAAACTTATACACTTTTTAGTTTAAAAAAATTTAATATAATGATCGATTGAAATGATTTGTTTTAAAAACTCTGCATGTATTTCTATTGCACTATATGTATTTTCAATTAGCCCTGAAAGGAAAGCAAATTCTTCATCCGTCTCCGTAATAGATTTTTTTTATATTAGCGAAACATTTGTAATCCTCTAAAAGTAATTGTTATTCGATTTCAGGGGAAATTTGAGTTTTTTAAGGAATTAAGATATTTCGTAATAATCGCACCATTCCCTTAATAATTATTTGTTTTAAATCTGCATCCTCTCATTATAAATATGTGCATACTTTTAACTTAATTTAACAGCTACCCATTTGAATGTTTATACCTGCTATTTTCACTAGCAACTGCTGCTTAGATTATACTCTAAGAAAAAATAAATAAAAGTAGCAAAAAGAAAAAGTTCTCATTTGAAAAAATAAATTATAGATTCCCAGGGGGTATGAAACCGTGGAGTCTCGTTTCATGTTTCAAAGATTCGAGTTATTATAGAGGTTAATTTCAGTTCTCTTTAAAATTTAAAACGTTAGGGAGACGCGAGATTTGAAAAGTTGGTTCGTAACCTCGTTTCTAAATGAAAATCCCAGGAATAAACAGAAATGAATGTAATAAATTGGATAGTGTGGACTGTGGAAATTTTGAAACAGGGGTAGTTACCCTCGGTAGGGTTGAAGTTATTGTTCCGAGAAGTAAGTTTTGAACCAAATTATGTTGTAAGCGTTGTTTAGTAGCGTTTGCTCTTTGTCCAAGTTTAGGTATTAACTTGATGAACTAAAGTCCTTAAAAATTATATTGTTCTTTTTCAACAAAAATAAAATTTTGTAAGTAATTATACCAACAATAAATATAAAAGTATTGAGCTAAAGGTATTTTTGATAGGAAATATGTGTTCAGGAATAAAATAAAAAATGAAAACAAGTTTAATATATATATTTACAAATACAATATACAATATACATATAGCATTTAAATAATGCAAATTGATGCATGTTAACAATATCCAAACAATTATTATTCCCAGAAAGCAAATAATACACTAATACTCTTTGTAAAAAAAAGAGTTTTTCTTTAATTAAGTTCATTTCCGCTGCAATTATTACTAATTTACAATTCGCACAGTTTCGAAAAAACTCAATACTTGGTGCATATATGTACTACATAGATTGCTTTGAATTTATATCTTTTGAAATTTTATTTTTCATTTATGGTGATCGAAACCACCGAATTTCTTCGTTCTCCATAAAAATAAAATCTCTTTTTTTTTTAAATCGCTTAATATTACCCCGAGGTCCCGGACTTTTAAAATTAACACGGGATTTTAAATGAGAAAAGCAAAGTTTTCAAAAAAATGGAAAAAGGAAGTACTTGTTATTTTCTTTAAAAAAAAATAAAGTTAAGTCACTACTTGAGGCACTTTCAAGGAACAATTTTCACCCAATATCTTCTACTTCTGACCCTCACCCCCAACCTCCTTATATTGTGTCCGAAAAATGACCAAAAAATGAAAAAAAGCAGTTTTATGTCAAATTCACGCTGAAGACGGTATTTTTTTAAAATTTTTTCAACATTAATTATTTTTATTCGATAAGTGACAAGTTTCCATGTATTTTTTAACAAACTTTTAATGATTTAAACAATTGTTATTTGTTTAAATCATGTTTTCAATAAATCGTGAAAAATTACTACTTTTCGGGATTAATAATATCGTTGATGAATTTCAAGAATAACATCTTTTGTTTAACATATTTTGCAATTGTTGAAACAATTTCTATTTGTATAATTTTCTCAATTAAATTGTGAAAAGTTAGTATCTTCTGGAATTAATAATACACCTAACGAATGATAAAAGTAATACTTTCTTGTTTACAATATTTCGTAATTATTTAAATAATTTTAATTCATTTAAAAAAACATTTCCCTGTACATTTTGAGAAAAGTGATTTATTTCATGAATTTATGGTGCATTTAATGCATGTTAAGAGTAATATCTTCTGTGTAAGACAGTTTGAAATTATTTAAACAATTAATATTACTTTCTCCTTTTCATAGGAAAGATGAAGGAAATTCTAGGGTTTTCGAATTTCATACGATGTCTCTTATTAATCAGTATTTTCCTACATCAACAAAATCTACCTGAAAATATAACGATTAAAAAAGACTAGAATTTTTTTTACCTTTTTCATGAAAAGGCACAAGTGAATAATTGTTTAAATAATTGCAAACTATCTTTCACCACAAATATCACTCGTAATATTTATTAACTGTGTTATTGATTTAATAAAATAGTAACTTTTTACAATTCACAAAAGGGAAAAATTCTTTGAATAAACTTAAATTGTTTAAATAATTACCAAATATGTTTAAACAGAAATATTACTGTTGACATTCATCAACTATATCATTTATACCGAAAAATAGTAACTTTTTCCGATTTATTGCAAGAAATGGTTCAAACAAATAATAATTATTTGAACAATTGAAAAGTAGTTAAGAATAAAAGGAGTTCAAAATCAAATTTATTAGGTGGAAATTACTCCTTTAACATTCCTTAATTTAATTGTAATATAGATTAAACTTGAATTTACAAAAAGTTTATAAAAAGTTCTTTTTTCCACTTTTTTGAAAAAATCTGCCTATTCATACCAAAATGTAGGTATCCATAGCCACGGCCTTTTCGAAAACTTAGCTTTTTCCATTTAAAATCCCATTTTAATTTTAAAATTCCGAGGGCACGAGTTAAAGTTAAACGATTTAAAAAAAATAAGGGAATTTTCAAAATGAAAAATAAAGTTAAGATAAAAATAAATAATAATAATAATTTTCAGAAATCGAACATTTTTTGACCACCCTAATATGCATACCGTGAAAAAATGAGAAATTCTACACAAGCTGTATGCGAATTTCGTACAAATTCACGTATCTTTGACAACATTATTTCTTTTCAATAAAATTTTTATTTTGAAGTTTTGCAAATCTTAATTTTGGAATAAATGAGGTAGTCACCTGTGTCGTATGTGGTATTCATGAAAGATTATTTCATGCTGTTTTTGTGAAGAAAAAGGAAAACCTCACTCGAAGTTTTTGGCTGGAATCGCAGCACTGTTCACATACGGTATAAAGCTGTGTAAACAACACCGGAAAACCGGAAGTGAGGAAGTGAAGAAGATCCGTTAAACACGTGCGTTCGGGAGGCCGTCGCCGCGTGCACTGACATGAGTGGAGTTTCACTGCTCCGCACCTCAACTACAGTAGACTCGACATTTGGGTTGCCATGACGACCGGATAACCAGGACGCTTGAGTGCGAGAAAGACAGAACTATTGAGCTTGAGCTTTCTCTCCAAGAGTGAGGAGGAACAGACACGACGATTCCGTTGGACCAAATGAGCGAAAGCCACAGAGATTATTGTGCGAAAGTCCGCAAAATCGGAAGATGCAATTTGCTACTTCCGAAATTCCCTCGAAATTGTGTGGTTTATTGCTAGAAAAGTAAATAAAGGATAATTGTCTAGAATCGCAGATTTTCTGAGTTTTCTATTTTCCTCCTGGTTATGCTTCAAATGCCTTTTTTTCTACTCCATGAATGACAAATCAACAAAAAATTTATCACTTTAGGTAATATCAAATTATTTCATGAATACCACAAATAAACAAACATTAGATCTGGGCACTATGGTCTATTTTCCTTCTTTATTATCCATAATTTACATATTTTCAGGTTATAAAAAATGAGAAATGTTTACATTTATACATGATATATGTTTAAATTTTTTTTTTAAATTTCTTCCCGGTACTTATTGAAAAATAAGGTTGCCAATGGAATGTACATATTTTTCCAATTTAGAAATCACCCAGACACTTATCAAAAACAAGTTGGGATACCCTCGTTGCCTATAACCAAAGGTTTTATGAGGAAGATGCCATATATAAAATATGTAATTGTTCTTATGTACCAATGAGTACTTTTGTAATATTGTTATGCTGAATTTCTATTTAAAATTTTTACTTATGTCTTTTATTTTCAGATGACTTTTGATATCTTATTTTTGTATTCATTTCAGAATAATTGGTAATGATTTTTGGAACGAATTCTTATATTCTGGGTTTTTCTTAGATCTGTAAAATTTTTTGGTAACATCCGCGTTTTATGATGTTTTGGGTTAGTTCAAGAGGCTCGTTGAAAATTATGTCACTTGTCCTTGCAAACGAAAAGCTATAAAAAAGGGTCTTTTTTCCCCCTCTCTCTCTCTTAAAAGTGGGATGGAACGATTTCTAAAATCTGGCATGCCTTGATAGTTTTTGTGTTAAAAAAGAAGGTTATTTTGCCTCGGTATTTTGAATACTTCACCGCGTTATTTTTTCTAGTGATATTTGCAATTAAAATAATTGTTCCTTTTTTAATATAAATTAAAACAAAATTTCCATAATTTTTGGAGACTGTGTTTGTGACCTTCAACAGTTTTTCACAGGAAATTAATTGAGTACCATTTTGTCTGTTTCTAATTTAAAAATGAATCCTTGAATAGATCGAATTTTTAATACATTTTCAATCTTATTTTAAATAATAATTTTTACATCTTGGTCAATTTTTCACTAATGAATGCAAATTTGGATCATAAGAATATTTTAATCATACCTTGTAGTTTCCTATAAATAATCCCTGATGAGGGGGTCTAAATTGGCCCCGAAACATGTTGGTTCCCTGGTAGTATAAAAAAGACGAATAAGGGAAGAAGTGGGAGGTTGGTTTTGGTTGACTTTTTCTCTTTTTCTCCCTCTTTTTTCTTTTGGTTATTTTTGTCTCTAATGAGCCGAAAAGTAAAGTAGTTTAGAAGTCTGTTTTTTAAATCTGAATCGTTTTCATGCTCATTTTGCATAAAATTATTCCTTATAAAATAGATTTCTGTTCGATCTTAATTTAAAAAAAAAAGGAAATTAGAGATGTAGTGGAGTGGAGTGGAAAGGGCGAGAGGTGAGCTCTGAAACACATTTCCCCTTTTCCAGTCTTTGTATTCTGAATTTTTCCATCTGGTTATGTTTTAAATTATTTTTTCCTGCTTCATCATGAAAATTCAACTAAAAATCTATAACTTTAGATGATACAAAATAAAAAAAATAAAAATAAATAAAGTTATGCAAAAGAGAAAGAGAATTTGAGCTTTAAGGGGATGAGGGTCGAAAGAGCGCGAGGTGAATTCCAAATCATACTTCCCCCTTTCCAGCCTTAATATTCTGAATTTTTAATTTTTCCAATCTAATTATTTTTCAAATGTATTCTTTCCTACTTCATAATGAAAAATCAAATTCGAATCTATTATTATTATGTGAGAAGTTGTAGGCTCCGGAGGCTACGATCATGGTTCTTTAAAAGCAACCAATCCCGACGCAACTGGAACGTGTACGTCATCCGCTTCTGCTCCTTCTGTCCTAGAAGGTAAGCAAGAGCGGGAAATTTACGCGACATAACATCGGGCAACACTGTTCCTTGGAGTCAGGTCTCTAGCCGCGTATGATCTTACGCGGCAGACGGGACAGTTGGAGATGAAGTTTCACCTCTGGATACTTTTTTAGAGCTACCAATCTTTGTAGAATGTTATGAGGAACAGTGTTGACGGACCAGATGAAGTGATCCCAGAAGAACAGCCTTTTGCATCCGGTTCGCGATGGAATGAGCCTGACGCTGGCAAGCCGGAATCTTGTTGATTTGGCTAATAAATGAAGCTTTCATACCTCCAAGACAGCCGATTATGAGAACTACAAGATGGACTTTGAAGCCTTGGTAGAGCCTGCTCAGCTCGAAAAGAAGTGTTTGATATTTCGCCCGTTTTTCTTCCTCCTTTGCCGTGATATTACCATCGGCTGGTGCCGAGAATTCAATCACGTAAATGATCTTGTTCTTCAGATCTTGGAGGACAATATCAGGCTTCGTAGCACTGATACGTTGAGTGGTGGAGAATGAGAAATTCCAGTAGATCTTACACTGATCATTCTCCACAACGGACTCGAGTTCCCCCTGGGCGTATGGCAAGACGGGCAATAGATCAACACCATAGAAGTGCCTCAGATGGTAATATAACACTTTTAGAGCCGCATTGTGTCTCTCTATGTACCCGTATCGTGCATATTTTGAGCATCCACTGAGAACATGTCCAAGTGTTTCTGGCTCTTGCTTGCACACTCGGCAGTTGGTATCGCCTACAGGTATATTCATTATGCGCTCGCGGTAAACTAAGGTGTCTATAACGCCATCTTGACAGGCAAAAAGAAATCCCTCAGTCTCCGATTTTAATCCAGCAGACTTGAGAAACATGTT